>VXBO01013623.1:222753-300409 GCA_013400135.1 Rhinoptilus africanus
GCCGGTGCCCGCGCTCCGGGTGGGCGTACCGTGTTTTGTTGCTGGAACAGTGTCGGGATAGTGGATGTCGCCACAGAAGGTGTTGAGACGGAATTAACCCTTTCCGCCTCCTGCTTTTCAAAATTCCCTTTTCCGAGGCGAGACCCGCCAGAAGGCGAATTTCTGACATTCAGATGGGGAAGGCGTAAATGTTTTATCGCGGGGGGGGGGGGGGAGGGGTTTTTCGCGTGCCTGTGTGTGCGCACGGGGAGCTCGTCCCTCCACCTCTCCCTCAAACGTAACGTTGCGTTTTAAAATTCCTTATCGGGACGAAGGTAGTGAGCGGGGTTTCCTTGGGCAGGGCGGTAATATACCCTTCGGAAATTAGCGGCGCCTAAGTGTGTGTCAGCCCTTTGATGGGAAAGTGCCGCTTTATACCGGTGAAACTGGGCAGATGTGTACAATAGCACATCTCTCGCTGTCGGTACGAATCCACGCTGGAGAAGGTTTGTTGCTCCCAGGATAACAGCTGTGTTTGGGAAAACCCAATATGCCAAAAATATAAAAATCTTCGTTTAGGGTTTTAATATAGTCACTCTGAGTTAAAACCACCACGTAAGGCGTGGAAGATATTGCACATTGTTTGACTTGACAGGTGTGAAAAATAATGCAACTTTTATTCTTTTGTGCTCATCCCCTGTATGTAATCTTCAAAGAGTGATTGCAGTTGGAGAAAGAAGAACAGTAGGCATTCAAAGTAGCCTTTTAAATTATAATTATTTTCTTAATCTTGGGCCTAAAATAAATTTAGTTTTGAAGTTTTGAAGCGTTCAGCTCCTTTTTGGATATTTTCTTCACTGAAGTTCACGGTAAAGAGGGTAATAATTAGATACTTTTGGGAGGTAAGCTATAGTACTCTATAGAGCACTAAATGGAAATCAGAGAATTGACACGGAAGCCACCTTCAATTTTTACTTTTTTTCCAGGCCAGCATTTGTTGTTGAACTTCGTTTTAAAAGGATGCTTTGTTCGGCTTTGCCTTAATTTAAGTATAGAGATTTATTCTTGAGATTAAAGATTGGAACAATGGGAAGCAATTGCAGCTTATATACTTATAATCTTATTGAAAGTCAATTTTCAAGTATTTAATACAGCTATTCAAGTATCCTCTTATCATTTGTTTTATGCCGGTTAGTTGTAATTTCTTTCTGTAACACGGATTGTTATAAACCTTGTAAAAAATGCTTATTATCTTTATGTATAATTCACTCTCATGAACAAATTGGATTTTTTTCCATGAGTGAACTATAATACGAAATTTAATGTTCTGACCTTCTTACTGAACATAGTGTGATTTAGCTTTTCTGAAAGCCCAAGCATATTTTTGTTGTTGGTTTGATGTGTTGTTTTATATTGTAGCTTTTAATTACGAAAAAATAACATTAGACATGTAATTTTCACACTACTTCTTAATTTATGCAGAAGCTGAAGTTCTTGCTGGGTAAAAGAAAAAACTTTTTTTTTCCCTGAGAGCTCTGATGGCTAGCATTCTTGCTAATGACAGTCATTTCTCTAACAGGAAGATTTTTTCATTTGTCTTTACTTTTCAGTGCAGGGCAATTACGCTGCTGTGTGTTGCACACTCTTGGTAGTTCCTATCTCAAAAGAATGGCAGTACTTGGAAGAGGACTGCAATTTGAAGCAGGTGTTGTGTTTTACTGTTATGCAAAATAACACTAAAATATAATTGTAAGGGAAATTAAGGAAACAGCTGCAAACTTGGTATGGTAACCACTACATTACGGTTTGGTTTGTGAGCAGTTGCTGCACGCATCTTACATCACTTCCAACACAGCAGGGATTCGGTTCTGTAAAGCTCACCTTGGATTTTCCCTCCTGAAACTATTGTGCTTATTCTTAGGAGAGAGGATTAGTGCAAAGCCCAGACCATAACCTTAGCTATGGAGATGTACGGTCTCACTAGTGACTTGGGTTTTAAATGGGAACTTTATGGTTTAGTTCCATTTGTATTTTCTGGGTATGTTTTTTTTTTTTTCCCCCCTCTAATGATAAAGAAGATGAAGGATAGAACCCAATTACTGGAATGAAGGTTGCAGAATGTCTTAACCCAACTAACATATGGAAGCCTACGTAGGCCTGAGGTTGTAAAATAGTAAAATAAATGGCCTATAGCAGGCCATCTGCCATTTGCAGGGCATTTTTATCGTTCCTCATGCCAAACTGGAAATTAGTCTTTGTATTAAAAATATATTTTTGAATACAAATCAAAGATTCCAAATGTTTAACGTTACACATGGCAAACACATTTCTATCTGGGAGCTGAGGGAAGTCCAGGAAAATCACACTGGAAAAATACTGCCTAGTTTGATGCTCAGGAATCAAGTCATTCTCTCCTCTTCCCTTCCTTATCTCTTTGTCTTTCCAGTAAGCACGATTTACTTTTGTAAATGACACACCAGATATGAAAAAATCCACTATTGTCTGGCAGCTAAGGTGGGGGGGGAGGGGGATCAACTGATGCAAAGTGTCATGGTTTCATGCAAGTCCTTGCAGCTAGGATCGTGTCCCCCAGCTGAGGCTCTGCCTCGTAAACTGGGCTTTTTAAGAGTTGCTCCTCTTGAAAATATTCTTCGAACATCAGCTGATCAATTCTCACCAAGTCTCTGAAAGGAAGGCAGCTGAGGTGTCCTCAGTTCATCGACTGAAGAAATTGAAGCTCAGATTCTGTGCGGGGAGCTCCACGGAGATCAGGTTTGGGAAGGCTCTGGCTATTGGGCTGACGCTCATATTATAGAACGCTTCCAGCCTTAAAGCAAAATATGTTTAAGAGCACTTGGAAGAAGTGAAAAAGATAGGGATTCCTAGAGAGGGAAGAGCATATTTCTTTCATCTTATGCAGAAATATTTATGCAGAAAATCGCACTTAAATCTGTCAGATAAATCATTACTTATTGTCTGGTGAGGAATCCAAACCATTTTCATTGCTAGTGTGCTATAGCATGGATATTTTGTTAATGTTGTCTGGAAACCAGTGTTTCTCGGGACGGATAAATGCTTTGATTCAAAGGTATTTGGGCGTACCTTTTGCTATGCAGTTGCAAAATCTTCCTTCTGCTTTGCATCGCCTTCTCGTAAGTCTCTCAGATGTAACTTATTTTTGTAAAGTAAAAACAGGGCCTTGAAAGCAAGTGTGTGTGTGTTTGTGGAGAGCCATTTGTCCTTTAGAAAACTGGGTCCCCTTGTTCATTTTCATGGTTGCAATTAGCAAAAAATGTTATTTAAAATAAAGAATAGTAAATGTGGAGTATTTAACTGGAGCTTTCAACGCAGATTTTTTTTCTTTTTTTTTTTTTTTTTTTCCCCGACGATAAAGCCTTACTTTAAGCATTCATCCTTTGGATGTATTTAATGATGATGGAGTTAAATGATGAGGTAATTAAAGAAAAAAATGTGAATAGGGACACTTGGAGAGTTGGGGGAGGGTACATCGAAAGTCTAGAAAAAGATCTTTGAATGGAAGTGGTATGTCTGTGTATGTTCACGTCTCCTTGGAGTCACTAGCAGTGCTGTCTCTCTCTCCTGGCAGAGGTGCGCGGAGTTGATGAGGAGCTGCTGGGAATCGGGAGCCGCCTGGAACACAATGCCCTACCCCGCTCCTGGCCTTGGGAAGTTGTGAGCTGCTCATGTCCATAAGGAGGAAGGATGGCTCATGGAATTCCTTCACAAGGCAAAGTTACCATTACGGTGGATGAATACAGCTCCAACCCAACGCAGGCGTTCACGCACTACAACATCAATCAGAGCAGGTTCCAGCCCCCGCATGTGCATATGTGAGTATCCCGTGTCCATATGTGAGTATCCCCTGTCCATATGTGAGTATCCCTGACACGGCCGTTGTGTGTGCCTGCCTGTGCGCCTGCTAAAGCGTGGAGGAGCGGGTTGAAAACGGGAAAAATGGGTTAGGCACATTAGCTAACAGGCAAAATGGTTATCAGATTTCTTCCACGGGTGTTTGAGAAAACGCTGCTCCGTGTCTCCTGGAGATAACTTGCGCTGCCTGAGGCGCCGTGCCACCGGCTTCCTGAAACTTCCCCCAACGATAACTAATAAGGCACATTTTCTGAAACTTGTCACTTGACTGGTCTCCCTTTAACTCGCCTGAGGGACCCATTGCTTTCAAATTTAAGCTCCCTTCCCCCAGCCCTTACACTCAGCTGCGAAATAGGCCTAATTGGGACTAATTGTCCCCCCCTGCTCACTGAAGCCTTTGTCCCCCTGGTTGGGAGTGGAGCTGTGCCGCATGCCGCATTCCACTCGCGACCCGCCGCACAAAGGAGCCGGGGCTGCCCCCTGGTTCCTCCCAAGAAATACAAATTCCGCCTTAAAAACGACGTCCCTGCCCCGAGCTTTAACCAAGGAAAGCATGGGAAGCGGGGAGCTGAAGGCTTCTTGCCTCACCTTGTTATTCCTGGGGATTGTGTGACCCGCAGGATCATTCCGCTGCTCGGTGCCCAGGCACAATGGTTTGCCTAAAGAGCTAAGTACCAGTTTTAACTCTGAATTTCCTTCCCATTGTTTAGTTAAGTTTGATCTTTATCGGTTATTTCTGTGAAGGTTCTTTTTTTTTTTTGTTAACATTAATAGACTGAAAAGCATGTGAAACTAAAACAAAGACGACATCTCTTGACCTCCTGTGTGCCATTGTTAGCCAGGATTTTGAACGATGTCACACTATTGAATTTGATAAGGATTTTGCATAATAAGGGGGGAAAAGTTGTATGGTACTTCATTGCATTTTTGTTATGTAGAAGCCTGCCGGAAGGGTCACAATGTAGGAGTTCAGCACCTTCTAATAGGATTTCTTGTGGTTACAATCTTCCTAAAGGCAACTTTGGGAAGGATGCTGGAGAGTGTGTCTGTCCTGCATGTGGCTTTTCAAGGTGGAAAAAGTTCCCATTAATTACCTTTGCTTTATTACTGCGGCGATGATGTAACTCTTCTTTTAGAGAAGTTTCCATTTCTTCATGCCCTTTTCAGACCTTTTGTCAGCAAATTTCTGTCGCATGTTTTGCACTCCAGACTGCACCTCTGACTGACGTTAAGTACATGTCAGAACAAACAAAAGAAATGCAGAAAGCCGTTTAAAAGAGCCCCTTCTTAGTGACATTGCTTTCAGTGGGAGCTGATTTTGGGACCAGCCAAGTGTGGCGTTCAACATTGTAAAAATGGCTCCCGCTTTGTTTCAAAAACTCACAAACATTTATACAACTACTTCCCTGCTAATTTGTGTATGCCTTAGACGATACTGACTTGACAGATATTTTAAAAGATATTTTGCTGGTTTGAAGAAATTGTGTAATCGAAGTAAATACAGAAACGACAAAGTAAATATAGTGACGGTATTTTAAAGGATTTGTAACTGAAATACTGCAGCTTTCTTAAAATCAGTAATTTGGTTTCAAGGAAAGGCATGGCATGCTAAAGGTGTCTAGAGCTGGGGGTAGATGAAAGCGAGGAAGTGAAGATATCCCTGTGGTGTGGGTTTGTGTGATGGTGAGAACCGTAGGGTTATTTCTGGGGAGGAGAGACTAGACTGTGCGGTGGCTTCAGAAGGGGTCCTTAGTTGCCTTCCCAATGTTTTGTCATGGAAGCGTTGCACGTATTTCTGAGGGAGGATGTCATCAAGCGAGAAACCTGAACAGAAAATTGGTGAAAGTGTAGTCCCCAAAGCAGTATTAACAAAGAAAACATGAACTTTTTTTACCCTGTTGTATCTTTGCCAGTGCCACGTTGCTGCAGCTGCCAGGACTCTTTGATTTGATTGGGTTTTACAGACTGCTTTGCTTTTTTGCTGCCTTGAAGTAATGCATGCAGTTGTGGTTTCCTTTTTCTAAGAGGGATCTTGAGGAAGTTTTATTCTTTAGTGAGAAAGATTATTTAAAAAAATCATGGGATGATGAGAAATGAGTAAAGCAACATGGGAACTGAGCATTGCGACCTGTATGTGAATAGCAGGGCCCTGCTGCGTACCGTACATCAGTGGCTGGGTGCAGCATAAGGAAATATTTCCTGAAGAAAACAGTTTTTTGAAAGTAATTCCTTCATGGGTATGCATCTTGATGTGCAAAGGTGGGAACTGGATTCTTAGCGTCCATGGAGCCGTTTCTGGTTCGAGTATCCTTTGGGCCCAGCTCTCATCTCGTGCAGAGTCGATGGAGAGTCTGCGGAGCGTCACCAGTGTAAACCTGGTGGCTAAGGCACTACTGGCATTATTCCACCTGTGCCGTGGGACACGTATCCTGTGCTTTTTCTCCCACTTTCATTTTGTGCCTTTCACACGACAGTGTCATGTAGTTTGATCAGCAGGGATGCAGTTCTCTTGTCATCTCTATATGTATTTTTACACCAGTGCTTCCCCAGTCAATCTATTTAAATCGGGTAAATAACAGTGTATTAAAACTCTCTTTTCTTGGTCTGTCTGTGACGGCAGTTTTGTCAGTTACTTAAGCTCTGGTATGGTATGACTTCTGAACCCATTTATCCTGTGTTTATATTTTATTTCTCTCCTAATTAATGTTTGAACAGGTGTTCTAAAGGCAATTTTTACTCTATGATTGTTTTGGTTAAAGGGACATCATGTTAAATATTTTGTCATCTTGAAGCAATGCTCCCACCCACAGGCTTCACTTATTTTCTGTATTTGAAAGCTTCGTACAAATCATGTTTACTTTCAGTTAGTTTTAATTAACTGCATCACCTTAGTTCCTTGCTTTAAAGGGCAGCTGCAAAATAATAACAGTTTTGATATGCCTCCCTCTGCTTCTTAAAGATTATTATTCTTCTGAAAGTTTTCATATTTTCCCATTTTTTGTTGGGAATTGTGACTTCAAGAGACATGCCTCTTGTTCATAGAATCATAAAATGCGTTCCTTTGGTATAGTGCTGACAAGTATTATTAGGTGAGTTTTGTTGTTTGTTGTGGGTTTTTTTTATATATAAAAAAAGGAAAGAAAAGAGAAAGCTTTTAAGCCTCTTTAGACCCTTGAGATGTTCCGTATGAGGCTAAGGTTGGCAGTGCCAATGATACCGGTGAGCAGCGGCAGGATGCAGCCAGGGGACGGGATGGGCACACGCAGGAGGAGCTGGCAGCAGGTGCGCTTTGAGGCTTTGTCCTGTGAAACCACAGCCTCAAAGAAGGGGGAGAGAGAGAAAATTTCTATTGTAAACGAACAGTAGAAAAAAAGTAAAACTGATCCAACTTACAAGATAATTTAATTCATTGGGTATACTCCTCATTTGCTGAGGTTGTTCTCTTTTTTTGTAAGACTTTTTTTTTTTTCCTTTTAACTTTGCAGCTTTACAGCAGCCACCACAGTGGGTTTTTAAACCACTTTAATTAACGGGAATTACTAAGGCTCAGTTTGGTGGAACCTTCCCATCTCGCCCATTTTTTTCTCAGACCAATGGATAGGAGTTGAGAAGAAAATGGGACAAATCCAAGTGGAAAATTTTTTTTCTTAGGTTCTAACCAGAGCGAAACATCTTCCTGTTTGGTTACAACACCCCATTTACTTACTGGGGAAAAAAAGGGGAGGGTGAAATAAACTTTGTGTATCTGTTGTGGAAAATGCCTGTTTAAATAGGCCCAGCTGGTGCAGGCGAGCGAGGTTTGTGGGGATAAACTAGCTGTATGCCGAGCTGCTGCAGGCTGAGCCTTCTGGAGGAGTTCATCAGCTTTCCTCCAGTCTCACCAGAATGGCTTGGTGGCTTGTTGTTAGGATACTTTGGGTACAGTGGTATGGTTTAAATTCGGTAGTAAGGGAGTAAGAAAAATATAGGTTTCTGTGCCAGAGCAAAAGTCTTCTAAATTAGTTTATTCATACCTAGAGATACATTGAACAATCTGTAACTATATACTTTTACTGCCTATTCTGTACTGGAGTAATTCCCCATGTGAATATTCTTATTTTAAAACAGAGTATAAACAGAGTTTTATATCAGTAGAAATATATACGTATAGTTGAATAAAGTATTTAAGTGTGTGAGTGTGTGTAAATGTGTATATATATAACAATAATAGTTATATAAAAGTATATCTGTATAATCATAGAAGGAAAGCTTTCAGCTGTGATGAAGCCTTAAATTGTTAAAATCCAGGGATCTTACTAGACTACTAACCTTGAGAAATAGGATCTTGCGTATTTTTTTTTTTCTTGGGGAAGCCGTCCTGCATTTAATGGGTTTTATAAACTCCCACTGAGGTTAGTGGGAAATTATACATTTGATCTGCAATATCCTCAACTTTTGTTTCGTATAAGGTGTGAGATATATACAGGGGGAGGGGGAGAGAGTTGGCATTAGTAGAATATGGACTCATTTGACATCTACAGAATAGTGGAGTTCGTACATGGAATAATATTGGTTGAGAGACTTACAGAGATTCAGTCTTGAGCTAGTTAGCTATACCCGGTGTGACTGTGGGGGAGATGGTTTCAGTTGATGCTGATGTGATAGAGGATCGTAGTTTTGGTGGAAATTGTTGCTCTGTCCATCAATAATGTTTCTTACAAAAGCACACATAGCTTGTAACAACCTAAGTTGCTTCCCACTACTTATTTTTCCAAATAAATTGAACAAAACCCCCAGTATTCCTGGAAACAATCAAGTGACATTTAAACTCGTATCATGAAAAGTATGTTGAAGGAGTCTAGTTAAACTTGAGCCTTGCTTCTGGACACAGGGGTTTTCACTGGGGCCGTGGCTGAGAGTCAGCTTACCTCGGCCGTTTTACTCACCTTTCCCTCGCTGGCCCTTCAGTGGCACGGTGAAATTAAATAAAACAAACCTGTTTTTACTTAAGCCAGCAGCAGTAGCCCTTCAGTAGCTGCCCCAAGCAGCTGAGCTCTCCCTGCGGAAAACAGCTGGAGGTGAGAATCCTTACAGCTGTCCCAAAATAAATAGTCCCCACTCAAAAAGTGGGCCATTAACTGATTGCATTTTCTGACTCTCCTGCAATAGAACAATGCAAGAGGAGCTACAAAAATGCTAATTTTAACTGTCATTAAGAAAACCATTTTACTGGAGGTGGTGCATATGTCAGAGTGAGTTTAAATAATGGCAGATTTCTACTGATCTTAATGATGTTGAGTGACTGATTTTGCAAAATCTAAGCATAAAATAAAATCTAAAATTTAACACATAAAATGAGAATAAAGACTTTCTCATGAAGATACATTTATATTTAAAACATTTTGAGATGCTCGAGTGGAGCATGCTGAAAGTGAAGTGTTCATGCAGAGGTGATACACAGCTTGGAAATTGCAGTTTTGTAAATAAAACTCAGATTTAGGTGCCTAGTGTTGTATTTATGTAGTGTAGTCATGCTAAATTCACTCAAAAATCCATTAAATTTTTGATGCCTCTTTTTGTCATTGTAAAAAGGAATAGTATCAACCTACCTTTAAAAAAAGTGTTCTGACGTCCCTGGAAGGCTGATGCTGTAAAAGTGCCAGTATTATTATTATTATAAATGTAGGACAGGTTTAAAATAATTTTTTGTCACCGTCGCCCTATTAGTTACTACATTTCCAGATAGCCCTGTCCTTAGATGGAAGCCAGGTCTGCTTTAAATTGGTGATTAAACCCTTTACCTCTCGTGCTCGTGGGAAGAGGCTGCCCGAGCAGTCTCCGTACCTATCAAAATCAACCAGGCAGCCCCTGGGTGCGGGGAGCGGACCTGGGGCAGTAATCGCTGGCTGTGAAAAGGGTGCCTGTAGGTTACTTGCAGGGCTGGAAGTTTCTCAATACGCAGATTTCGGCGCTGAACCTGCTGCTCGGGCTGTTCCCTGTGCCACACACTTTGCCACCTCCCCAGGAGCACTGTCAGAGCCTTTTGTGGGGTTGCTGTATAGACCATACCCCTGAAATGGTCTAGGTTAAAAATGTCCGTTCGGTGCTGTTTGGTTTGAGTTGTTACTTTTTTTTTTTTCCCAATTAGCCACTTTCAGCGGTCTCTGTCTTGATGTAGCCTTGCCGGTGGTGGGCAGCACAGGTGGGAGGGCAGTGAGCTTATGGATCAGCCAAGGGGCAAGGAAAGGAGGAGATAGACATTTCTTCACCTTACTTCTTCCTTGAGGAAATCATGCTGTTGAAACTCCACTTAGTAGAGTCAGTCTGGCCCCTGCGGTAAACCCTGAGAGTGAGAAAGAAAGCAAGCTTTGTTTTTTATGCACGTGTATGTTAATGTTCTTTTATGCTGTATTAACAATGTAAAGAAGCCTTCAGTAACAAGTACTTTCATTGTAAGGCCCCATTTCAGTAGCTGAGAGCTATAAATGGAAACTTTCATTCCACGATCTGATTCTCCATTATAGGTTTACCCTATGTAGTTCATTTAGTGGTCAGTCGTACTGAGTGACAGCTGGCTTAGTTTCATGTCTATGTTCAATATAATGTGTGTTTCTTATGTGGCGGGAGTTGTGCGATGGGATCTGATCAGGGATGCTTCCTGCAGGAGCGCTCCCTGCCACAATACCTTGGGCTGGAGGGAGGCTGCTCGCTGAGGGAAATCTTTAATGTGAAGGAGACAAAAAAGATGGATTTATGTTACAATCGGGACGTTGTACTGTCACTGGAAGCTTGTAATTTATTTTTTTTTTTAAATCATCGGGACAGAGGGGATATTGTGGAGCTGCGGATTCTTGCTTTTGTTTCATGCTTGAAGGGTGAGAGTGCAGTCTGTCCTGTGAAACAACTTCTAGAGCGTGGATTTCTACCCGGGGAGTTGATACAGGCCCCACACTGCAGATCCCGTGGTAGAGGGTTTGGCTCATGGTTTTCTCCTCGCGGCAGAATCCCTGCCAGCAGTGATGGGGGAGCGTGTTCCCTGTCACACGTGGCTATTCCAAGCGCAAGGAAAGTGCTGCACCTGCCTACCACACATCTCGTTATTTTATTTTGCAAATTCTTGTTTGAATATCTTGTTGGACAAATAAGCGAAAGGAAAGCCCTGTAAACAATGTGGATTCAGAGGTCTGTGTTAAATTACTGCGTGCAGCTTACTTATGTTTGATGCAGGACTGTTTCAGAAGTGCTGAAGTGCTGGTGACAAACATCAGTTCTTTACTGAATGTTGCATCGTAACTTTTTGAGTTTACGTTTCCAATCTCGAGCCAACAGAAGTGGCTTAATTTCTGATCCAGTTGCCTAGCGTGGGTATCTATGGAAGAAGTTAGAAATGGAGGGGCCAGCATGTCATCTTCCCTAAGGAACACCTGACCAGTTTTGACTTGAATTCTGTAAAATGCCATGGCATAGCCTAAGATAAATGTGCTTAGGTGTTGTAGAAACACGGTGAGGCAGGGAGATTTCTTTGAAACATGCATCTCTTACAGCAAGCTGTAAAGTTACTTCTTTGAAAACACAGTGAAGTTTGGTGTAGGGCTTGGTTACCTGCATTGCCCCAGTGCTGGCTGCTTGAGAAAGTGGAGCGCTGGTGGTCGGTATGAAGCCCCCTCAGTCTTGCATGGTAAAATCATTCACCTCTTAATTCGTGCCAGGTTTTTCCAAGTCCCTAGAAAGGATTCCAGCAAATTGTGAGCTTTGGTCCTTGAAGCCATGACTTCTTGTTTCCAGTGGTTTGAATCATACTTGGCATATGCAATTGTAGATGCATGGACTTCACGTTGATTGTTACGGCTTGCAGAAGGCCTCTTACTGGCTTTTTGATCTTTTCTGTAATCTACGTGTTCAGAACAGTGCAAAATAGAGGAAGGAGGTAAGCGTGTGTGCATATATACCTGCACATACTTCATGGAAGATATTTCAGATGATAAAAAGAGCTTGTTGTTTGATGGGATTTGGAAATTCAGGTCTTGCCCGTTTTAAGTTTTGATGTAGGCCATTAAGATTGCAAATTTTACGTCTTACTGCAGAGAGCGAGTTTTGTGATACTGTGCTTGGTTGTTTTAATTATAAAATGAGGAAGCTGTGGCCAAAACATATATATATTTGAAACGCTGAAGTCGCAACACTTCTATCTGTAGCAAAAGTGAACAGACTTCATTTAATGATTTTTATCGTGATGCCTTTTTCAAGCAAAAAGACAGCATATGATAATCTTGTACCCAGTACCCTGTACAGTAGCAGGTAACATGCCTGGAGCAGTACCAAGTGATTAGAGCAGAAAACCACAAGTCAGGATTCTAAACAATAAATGTTAGGTACCTGGAGTTGCAGTCATTTTATCTCTCTCCTGAAGAGTTGACTGTAAAACTTGGTCTTAACCTCCATAAACCTGGTGATTTCTCCCAGCACATCAGCTGTATGTACCTGAAGGTTGGCTGAAACAAGATGCTGGTGGGTGAGCATTGGCGTTGCAGGGTGCTGCTGAAGCTTTCGGAGGGGGGGCAGAGAGGATAGCTAGAGAGCAAGTCAACCCGTCATCCCCAAATTCAGTTGTCCTCTTCATAACTCTGATGGATCGAGCCTGTGTTATTCCTTTCTCTTCTCTCGTAGATCAGAGTGCTGTCAGCAGGGTTCACCCGTGCAGTCTCCACTGATAAGGAAATGCTTGCCCCTATTTTTATACGTCCTATTTTATAACGGGCATATTTTCTAAATTTAAATCATTATCTTGAGGGAAAACACAAATTAAAAAACCCCCTAACTTTTTCATGTTTTTACCAAAAGATTATTAAAATGATTGTGCCGTGTGGTGTCTTGCAAGATTTGTTTTTGTCACGGGCTGTGGATTTCATATTCCCCGACCCTCTCGCCCTTGCATGCTGCTTGACATTAGGGCTACAGAGATTCCACTGGATGTTGACAAGGGAAAAACAGGACTGGAGGCTTCCTCGCAGCAGAGTCCCCACTTACTGTAGTGGGCATTAACTTATATCCAGCGCATTAGACTTAAAAGCACACAGCCATTAAGCGTAGCACTCCCTTCCCAGGGGGGTGGCAGATGGAGAGAGAATGGGGGAGGGAAGGGAAAAGGAGTGTGATAGAGGGACTTTATCTGATGTATTTGTAAGCCAGGAAACTTGCTATTTACCACGTTTACAATTTCTCTGGTATAAGGAATTGAGTGTAGTGACTGGGAGCATCAGGGTCAGCACATTACTCCTAAACGTTTAGCTATTTTATCAGTTTATGGGAAGAAAAAGGTGCTAGTCCGGTATATCTTCCTCCATGCTCCTTTTATATAGGGAGCACAAAGAAAAGTCATTACTTTTTAATTACTCTAGGCTTCTTTGTTTCGTAAAGCACATTCACTTTTGGCCAGCAGTGAGAATTACCAAAGGGTTGTTTTCTTTCCCATGAATGGTGAAGCAGTAGATTTGGGGAAAGTCATTGTTTAGAATTAAAATTTCATGTGGTCTGGCATATTTAATAAATAGGAGCCTTGTCCTGTGCTTGTTAAATGCAGTGATTAGTGACACTGTTATTGCTTCCAGTGGGACAGGGCCAGTCACTTAGAGATGCCCGATGAAGTGGCTCCCTCAATTTTAAGCTATGATTCTTTCAGGGACTTCTTTTCTCATATAAGATTATGATAATTAACAGATATTAAAGAAGAGGGAAACTTCATCTTTATGGTTTGTTTATATTGTAAATTTAAAGTCAGCCAGGCATTCACTTTTCCTCCTGGTGGAAAGGAGTGAATAAATTAAAACTAAATAAATACATAATTACACCTGAGTTCTATACAATTTTTTTAAATGTATAATCTTTGAAATTAGTTGATTTTTAAAAAAATAATTTCCAGTTTGATTATATTTCTTTGATGTATGATTGATTTTATTCATCATCTTTTTATTAAACGGTGATGTTTGCAGCTTTCAGAGGAAGGCACGTTTACAAGAAGAACAAATTTTGTTCTGCTATCATTATTAGTCTCTACCTTGAAAGTTTCCACTTAGGTCACCCTCTTTGGGTTACTGAAGGAGAGTTATGACTCATATTCCAAGTCGTTAGACCTTTTGAGGGTATTTTAATTGTTTGCACTAAGTTCTTGGATGGTTTTTCTGCTAGAAATGTTGTCTGTATAATGAGGCTGCACAGATCAAATACTGTGATACAAGTTTCGGACACCCTCTGAGAATTAAGATGATGATGATAATCCCCTAGGGGTGGTATATGTTGGGGGTTTTTTTCCCTTTTTTGCACTGTGACTTTTGGTGGTGTTTTGCTCAGCTACTTTGCATTGCTGCTTTGTGAGGGTGCCGCTGTGGTAATGGAAGGATCACGCCTACTGTTCCTCTCGGAACCTGATACACCACCTTGGCAACAAAATGAAGACCTTTAACTCGTGGAGTTTTCATCATTTGTTTTCCATCATTAGCTATTACCATAAATTTTATACCTTCAAGAAAACAGGTTGTTTTTAAAATGAATGTAAGTAGAGAAAGGAAATCCTGGTATTGGTTTCAAGGAATTTAAATGGTCTATATTTAGGGGCATTTTCTTTTGTTTTCAGGCTCATTCATTTTAGTTATGATTAATACAGAGCATATTTTCCTGAGAAAAATCCTTGCTTTCAGTCTAGATTGCCAAGAGTAATATTAATTTAAGTTGAAAATTAACTTTGGATCACCTGGCTTCCTTAGTAGTCTGTTCGTACCATCGTTTGTTACTCTGATACGCAACATACTTTCAGTCAGTATTTCTCTTAGGTTTTTAAGACATCGTTCTACAGAATGGGAAAGACCTTTTATGAATCATTTTATTCAGTGTGGAATTAAAAGGTATAAAGTGAAACAGAGTCAGGAAGTTGGTAGAGGTTTTTTTCGTCAATTAGTTCAAATTAAATAGGGTTCTATAGAAGATTTGTTAGAACAAGTGGCAATTTTCTGGATATCTAGATATAAAATGGCAATGCAGTTTCTTTAGGGTTCAGACACTTGTCCAATAAAACGCAAGAGGAATGTACTAGAAGTGACTAATACAAAATAAATGGAAGATGAGAAATGGATAAATGATCTCAAATACCCAGACATAACCAGAGATAAGATGTTCGCCTAAAGTAAAGTGCTTAGCACACCTTGCACCTGCAGCTGTATTTCGTTTGTCACAATTTTACTGTCTGCATTTGTGTTTAAAGGCAGTCTTGCTCTAGCATGAAGCGTAGCAGTAATATATGGCACATTATTGCTGCAGCGGTAGTGTCGGAGTCTGTCTTTCAGGTTTGTATGCGTTTTATTATTTTCCTAACAAAAGCTTTTTTAGATTTTGAGCTTCCAGACTTATGCCTTGTAGTTGTTCACAAGGGAATCTGGCAACGCTGACCAAGAGGTTGTACGTTAAGGTACTGAGGCAGGGTCATTTGAACCTTTCAGTGCTGTGCCCAGAACCTCACAGCTTTAAAGGCACACTTTTATTTTTTTTTTTTTATTATTCTTTACAGTTTTTCTTCTATGGGGCTTAGCGTGCTTGTGAGCGGTGTCAGGCAGTGCACTGGGAACAAACTCTCTTTCTCCACGTATGCACACAGAGCTATTGTAGTTACTGTTAGAGCTTCCCTCATAAGTTCCCCACAAATGACTGTCTCTTACCTGTAGGGACTTCACGTGGAACCGGGAGGGTAGATTAGTCTCTGCCTCCATTCAAACTAGAGTTTCTTCAGAGAACGCCAGTTTCCGTGGTGGTCTTTGTTACATGAACGTCTTTATAGGAACTAAAGCAGAGTCCTTTGTGGGCTTTTTTTTTAAGGCACTAAACAGCTGCCAGGGGGTAGAATATCTGTTTGTTTAGGGTCAGAGTAGACAATGAGCTCTAAATGAAAAATGAAGTATCCTGCGATCTATCCTGAGTCATTTAATCTTAAATGATACACTGTGCATTTGTAGGGCATGAACAGTGCTGACAACTGCGTTCAAAGAATTTACGGTTTATTTTTTCCTCTCTGTTTTCCACGCAGAAAAAGGCAGAGAACTAAGAGTTAAAATGTTGACTCGCTGATGGTATAACTTAAGTATATTATGTATCAGCCACATGGGTGGCTGCTGGAGTTGCCATCCCCAGCCTTTTGATTTTAGCACCCTCCTGAAGGCCGTTATCCCACAGAAGGAACAATTGAATGGCACATAAAAACATTTCCTGAACTGCCTTAGTTTGCACTGCAGTATATTCCGCTAAATGATAATTAGCTCTAGACTACTCAAATACTTTGACTTGAAACAGTGCTAGTCAAGAGCCATGGTATATGGGTGGCTGCATCTAGAAGTATGGTTGGGAAGCTCAGAGTGGGCACTGACACTTGGTAGCAGCTGTGCTCCGAGGCCTCACATGCTGAAGTTACATTAGGCAGCACTTAAACAAATGTTTTTAAATGTTTACTTAACTTCTGCAGTCATTTTAGGTCCGGTACTGTAGAAGGGTTGTGTTACTATACATGTGACTTACAGATGTCATGCTCATCTTTAACATGATGGTGTTGAGGTCTGTCTCCGTGAACGTTATGTCATTGTGTTCGTTGCCAATTTGTGGTAGTTGTACGACAGTATCTCCCAGTTGTAGGCAGCGTTGCGGCTCCTGCATCAGTTGCAACTTGAGGTTTTAGTGAGGTTGGTTCAATGATTCTTGCAGATCTCATAACCAAAAGGGCTTTTAAAATCAGGTGGGTGTAGTATTAAAGCAATGACTACATTGCTTTAGCAAAAAATATTTTCTATTTGTCTTACTGATGCTGCTGCCTGTGTCTTTGAAATAAAGTCTTCTGATCCATTCCGCAGCTACACTTCTGTCTTCTCTGAGGAGCCTTATGACGTCTTCTGCAATGTGTGATACGGCTGCCAGTGACCTGGCAGCTTAATCAAGTTAGGAGTTCAACTGTACAAAGGAAAAAAACCCTTATTCATTAACCCCCGTGTATCTTTTGGTAATTAGTAAAGGTGGTATGGGTAATTACAAAAAAGACTCGAAGGTAAATTGAGACATTTTAGGAGGTATTTCCCCCACTGTGAGAATCTGGCTTTGCAATGGCGTGGGGGGACACCGGTCCACATGTGCAATTATAAATAGGTCTGGATTCTGCATTATAAATATGCACCGGATACAGGGGAGAAAACCAGCACGTTCTCTCAGGATGCTGTTAGGGCCAAGCAGAATCTCATTAGGGACAACTTCAAAGATCAGTTCCTCATGTCCATAAAAACAAGTGTAAATTATCTTCTGTGAGCCTGCTGTTAGCAGTTGCACTGTTACATTATGCATGATTTAGACCGTACATGGTATGAACAAACTGCACTAAATTTCATCAGTGTTTTTCATTTTTATGCTAAGCCTGGCAACTTTTCTATATATTGGTGTTGTTTTGGCTAATGTACTATTTGACTTAAAATTTCCTGTTATATGAGCTGTTAGTAGTGACACAATGTCTGAAAAGGACTTTTAAGGTTCTACAGCGCTTATGTTTTTACAGAGGAATAGCATATAGACGCCTCCCTGTATGGACAGATTTACTTGCTTTCTCATTCTGCTCCCTGTGCTTGGTAAGACGGAGCTGAGCTGCTCCTGACTCTCTTGGGGTGAATCTTGAAGGAGTTTTCTGTGGTGCTGCTCTGCAGCGCTTGACCTAAATGTTTATGAAAACAGTAAACAAATAGAACTTTAATAACTTGTGTTTTCATTGAGCTGTGTACCTACCCCATCATGTAAATTTCAAAGGCCAGTTTGTTGCTGGTAAACTGTTTTGTAACAGTGAAGTGCATGAAGTTTTGTCACAAGTTTCAGCGGGATCAAGATTTTTGAGTTTAAGTCTTCATTATCCTTGCAGAAACACTAAGATGCTGTGGAATATTTTCCTAAACTGAGCTATATTGCTAAAAAGGGCAAAAGAAAAATGTTTCCTTGTGGTATTTCTGCCTTTTTTATATGGCTTAATCACTGATGAAGTGAAGGTAGGAAAGCATTCACTTGCACACCTAGTCAGGGTTGACCGCTGCCTTCAGATGTGATGTTAAGCTCCCGAAGGGGTCAGCAATCTGATCTGCACTGTGCCTTCGCAGGGAGCTGCAACCTGGGGCTGCGTTAAGCTGCTCAAACTAACATCCCTTGTAACATACACTGTGCTTTGAGAGCTTGTTTAAGTCACTGCTTGTTCAATTCATAATGGCAATAAGCGAGTGAAGCTGTGGTTTTATGAGGGCTTTGTTGACCCCCGTTTGTTTTGGAGTGGTGGTGCTGCCAACTTGAATCGCCCTCACTCCCTTGCTCCACTGTTGTGTTCTCCCATGTGTGTCTGTGTTGTACGTGTAACACAATTGGGGAATTTGGAATAATCCTTGTAACATAATTGGGGAATTTGAAATATCCCCTGGAATAATTTGGAGGGAGAGAAACTCCGTGTAGCCCAGTTCAGTTCTCCAGTCTTGTTCACCGTCTGTCCCCAGTACTGGCCCAGCAGGGGAGACGGATGAAGCAGGAACCAGCGGCAGCGAGAGGGCACGGGGAGCTGCAGGGGCTGGGGCTGCTGCTGAAGGCCGAGGTTATCAAACTCTATACCTGTTCTGATTAGTAAGGGTTTTGTGGTTAGCGTATGGCTGACTTAGCGGTCTGTTTGCAAAAGTACTTCACGAGACACGGGTACCAAGCTGTTGGTTTGTGTGTCTTGTGGTGTTGGATAGTTTAGAGTTCAGCACATAAGTGAACTGCAAAGCTAGAATGAACCCACGTCAGGCTTTTGTGTAATTTCCAAACAAGGTGTAAAGAATTCCCCAGCGTTGTTGAAAGCTATAAGAATGATCTGAGGTAATTTCTGCATCCTGAAGAGCCTCAATGCACCTGTGGAGATCAGTGGGAATTTCGACTCTGATTTTTTTCTGCAGGGCCAGAGTAGTGCTTCGAGGCACGGGGAGTGCTGAGCTGCCGACTGTCCCGCCAGTGTTGCTACGGCTGGTGACGGCACAAGGCACCGGTGCAAGAACTTAAAAGAAGTTTTGAACTGTAGGATGGTGGCTCTGGACCTTCCCTGGTATGGAGGCCCCTGGGGTGCAACCTTAAATCTGCCCTGCCTGGATGGGATGAGTGAGGGATGGTGTTTGTCAGGTGGAGGCTTGGACCGCATGTTCTTCTCGCCTTGAAACCTCTTAATCCTCATTTACTGCTCCTACCTGTGACTCCCCTGGAAGAAAGGGCAGTTAGTCTGAACAGAGGCCAAGTCTATTTTAGTGAAGTTTGCTGGTATAGTTCTAATGTTAATCATGTTAACAGATCCACCTAATGAGGACACAGATTACACTAAAAAAGCTTATACTCCTCACAGCAAGCAGCTGGATGGAGAAAAAATATGGCAGCAAAAGACTTGCTCCTTCCTGGGTTTGGGTTTTTTGTTTTGTTTCATATATACTAGATCTTTTACTATTATAGAAACATTGCAGAAATAATTTTCTCTTAAGTGACATCATTTTTTAGTGCAGAGTTGTCTGAATTTTAATGAAATTAAAAAACGTTGAGTTCTTTACTCTGGAAAACTCCCAGCTGTTTCAGCTGCCTTTTAAAATCTAATAAGCCAAAAAAACCTCCTTTGACTTTTTTTTTTCTGCTCACCAGGTGTAACAGAGGAGAATTTGACTGATCTTTTTTTCCTGCCATTAAAAAACGAAGGAATAAAAAAAAAAATGCACATGGTGTGTATTTGTTTCTACATGTGTGTATGTTTGTACATATACATATAGTTGGTGCTTACCTGTTTCCCAGAGAGCGTGTTTACGTGCAGTAATAGCTTTGCCATTCTCTGGAAGCTTGCTTCCTTTTGACATTCTCTTGACTTCGATTTTTAAAGGCTGTAAAACCCCTGATGTGGTCTGTTATCTCGCTAAGGAGTGATCAGTTTCATTAGAAGTTCAAGACTGCGTTGGGAGGAAGTCTTCATTTGCCATCATTGTTTAGGTCTGGCTCTTTGTCTGACCATAGCAGACAATGTTTGAAATGAGGATAAGATAAGAAGTGGCAGCGATAGCCATGCTGCAGGGTTACTGGAAGGGCACGAAACGGCGTCTGGCCGTTGGACTTTGGAGGTCTGATTCTTAGTTGTAATGGGTGATTGAAATGTTCTTCTCACAGAGTTGGCAGTTATGTGGCATTCATGTCAGTGTGTCCCTCAGGAAAAAATGAAGTGGTTGTAGGAAAACAAAAAGGAAAAAAACCCGAAGTCTGTAAAACTGAGCAGAGTGTAACTCTGTTTTTCATATGCAGCATGATAACTTGCTGCTTTTAAAGTTCAAATAATACATGAGACTGTGTAAGGATACAGCTTTGTTCAAGGAAGACACAAAAATATGGAGTAACAAAAAAGCATGGATGGTTAGGACTGAACCTGGGAAAGGCGTAAAGAAGGTTGTGAAATGCATTCCCTTAGCACACTAAAGAAACCCCAGTCAGGACTCTTGTTATCTCAATATATTAAAGTTAATTGCTTCTCTTTTTTTTCTTTCTTCATTCATTTTGTTTGTTTGCTTTTAATTTGTCTGTTTAGGAAGTCTGTTTCCCATCCAAGCCTAATACTGTCTCTAACAAAAGGAGTCATCTAGAAGTCGAACACAGGTTGCAAGATCAAACTGTCTGGAAACAGAGTAAACTTGCATTAACCAAGGAGTTTCCTATTTTTATCTTAGTTGGAAAAAAAACCCCTCTACTTAACATTTAGGAAAATTGCTGTGTTGATCCAACACGTAGCTACCTGTCTGAGGAGTGGCCCACTGCCCTCATTCCTCCTCTGCCCCAGTGCTCCTGTTGCTTCACTTGTACTGGTACTGGTGAGCTGAATCCGTGCATGGAGGGGCCACAGGGTTTCCAGGGCGGGTCCAAGTCAGCAGTCCTGCCATGAGAAGTGCCAAGGTTGGGCACAGGAGAACAACTAGATCTAGGTCTAGGTCTGCGTGACTGTCCTGTGAATACTCCCTCCCTTCCAGGGGGTGGTGCCTGTAGGCGAAATCTTGACGTGTAGTACTGGCTCAGGGCAATTGAGTGGCATTGGGAAGAGGTTTGACTGAAAACAGGCCTGGAAACGCGGAGTGGTTGGGAGGATGACACCAGCCACCTACCTACCTGTCTGTAGGCGCATGGTATAGGGTTAGTGGGAGAGGAAGAAGGTCTTTTTTTCCTTTTTCTCCACAAGTACCCATCAAATGGCCCATGACTCACTCTGACCTTTAAGTGGGGCCAAATGTGCATGTATGTGTTGCGCTCTTAGCTCAAATGTGCATGTGTGTGTTGCACTGTTAGCTGGCAAGTACTGGCCTTCACCAGGTATGTGAATAGGATGGATGGTGAAGGTGAGCGTCTTCATAGGCTTCCCATACAAGTTGTTGTCTCCCATGAGTCAGAGCTTGGTGGGACACTCCTGAAAGAGAGAATCACAGGCTGGGAATCACCAGGGAAAATCCAGGAGGAGACAACAGGTCTTCACGGTTAACAGTTTCCTCTGTTTTGCTTAGTGGTGTGAAAAATCACGGCAGAGTTTATGCAGTCAACAGCACTTCCCTGCACTTACATGAAGTCTAAGAGTGGCTGTACGTTGTGTTATCCTCCGTGTGCAGCTCTGACATCTTGTTAAACTGGTGGCAGGCCATACTTAATGTCCCAGGGCTGAATTCCCTTTGCACCATACTGCAGTTGTCCCTCCGCATATAAGCGTGTACCCATCACGCTTGGATTGGAATTGCATTTTTGCCACCAGGCTGGGAACTGAAAAGTGAGTGGCACATGCCACGAGTCAGAGACCTCGCTAAATTCCGGCGAGGTTAGATTCCCTTTGGACAGTTGGCGTGTTGGAGCGGAGCGCAGCTAGGCGCACCCCTGCCTCCTGGGGTCTGGGGGCGGGTGGTACGTACCCCTGGCAGGTCGCCTCATACTGGGAAACAGTTCAATGGCAAGTGTAATTCCGGCCATTCTCTGGGCACGGTTATTTAGCAAAGGTCAAGGGCAGAGCGACTTACTGGATCATGTTTGGGGTGTGCACGGAGAGAGAGCGGTTTATAAGGCAGGGCATCGTGACGCAGTGGATGTCATTGATTGACATGGAAGTGATTGTCAGCCCCTTTAATTAGCTGGTATAGAAAAAGTATACACCTGTGCTTGTTAAATCAAGTTATATTTGCTTCTGTCTTGGTGACACACCGTAAAAGGTGTACAAGCATTGAATCATTGTAATGGCAAGGTATAACTTCAATGAAGAACAGTTTTTGGGAGATTCTTATGTTTCAGACAAGAAAATGTCGTTTGGGGCTTTTTGGAACTGCAGGATGTTATCTTCTTCAGTTAAAGATATCATTACTTAAAAAAAATATCTAACATTTTATTTGACAAGGAGAGAAATAGATGAGATCCTTGTTACTCTAGGTAATACCAATGGAAAAAAGCAAGTGCCAGAGATGCTTTCTTATGCAAAAATATCTGCTACTGGAAAGCCTCTGAGCGTGTTATCGCTTGGTTTCTCCAGCAGCCTTCAGACAAAACCATTCTTGAGGAAAGGTTCAGGCGGTCGATTTTCCAGAAGGCAGACTGACCAGAGCCTCTTAATTCCAGAAAAAGGCAGTTTTTTCCTTTAGGGTTATAGTTAGTCTCAAGCCTTCACAGTCTGCAGAAGATGAAGGAGCTTGGGATTTTATAGGCCAAAGTAAACCAGTAGAGTAGAAACTAGATGGAATAATCAGTTGCAGAAGGGATTTTTGGAACAAACTGAAGGATATTGCCAGTTTTGCCCTTAAGGGCAGTATTCGTTATGAAACAGTCTGTAAGGCTGTTCTCGATTGCCAAAATGTTTGGAGGGAGGAAGGAAGGAGGAGAAAGGTTGTTTGAAATTAGTCACTTTAGTCAAAGAACTAAGAATCTTAAATGCTAATTTTGTTTAATATAGATAACTGTTAAAGTATCGATGTGAAGAAAATAGTCTCCCTTAGCTCACATTCCTCTGCCATTACGGTCACAGTGAACTTGGACTTTTCTGACTCCAGTAAGCAGGAGCACAAGCCCTGCATGCTGTCCAGCTGGAAATTTCAGTGGCAATGCCAGAATGCAGAAATGTAAAGAAAACTAAAAAAAGAAATGGATCCAGATGTAAAGGGAGAAATGGTTAAGACAGCTGTTCCCAGGTTTTAACAGTTGTGGCGTTTGTTGTTTCTGTTTTTTCTTTTTTTTTTTTAAACCTGTTTCACTTAGCAAATACCCTAATAATTACAAGTGTGTCAAAGATAGTGGGAAGTTTTAGGTAATATCTTTTACGGAATGTTTAGTAATAATTTTTTTCTGAAAACTCATAGAAACATATCATTATTTTTTGTTAATTTGCAATTCCCCATAGCCTTGCAGAGCTGTTGTGGAATTCTGTCATAGTCTGTCCCTGGAAGGTATCTTTGCCTGCTCCATAATGACAAGGAAGAGAAGTGGCATTCCATTTGCGCGCTGAGAAAAATTACTGTGGATGGGTCAGTGGGTATAATTTTACCCATATTCTTAGTTAGAGCAAAAATGGTTTTGAGTGTTTCAAAAAACCTGACACAACCCACTCAAGTTAGTATAGCTTACGATAAGTGCACCCTGATAATTCCATATATTTATGTGTTTTGGTTTTGCCAGTTTGCCGATTTTACTGTGAATTCTCAAGTAGCTGAAACTTTCCTTAATTTTTTTATTATTGGAATGCATATGAAAAACATGTATGTTTCTTTTCCTTTTACATACTAGGGGGAGTATGAAGATGAAAATCGAGACAAGTGTGTATTCATACAGGGACACTGATTCAGATAGTTCCTACAGAAAAGCCCGTTCTGCAGCTGGTAGTCTGAAAATCCTCTTGGTGTGGACACTCCTATTCTCTAGGAAAAGTGCTTAAGCTAAATCAGAAAACAGGACTGTGCCTAATAAATAGACTCCCTGGGGAGTCATATAGGAAAGGCTATGGTACTTTTAATTCACATAGCTTGTCTTACTTCACAGTAACCTCCGCATGTTCTCATGCTTCAAAAACGCAGAAGATACTTTTTCATTGTTTTTATATATTTTGCATAAAAAGCGTGGTTCGTTTTTTTTGGTTAATTTTGTTGTTGTTTGGGGTTTTTTTAACTCATGGTTTGGGGTATCTGAGCTATTTCTCTGTCTTAAGCTTATTAACGACAATTTTGGTGGAATTACTCTCTGCGTATGAGACCTTACGTAGCACTGACTATGTGAGCTTAAATGTTACGTTTTTCAGTTTATGCCTTACCAGCACCCACCGCAGAGAATTTCACCCACCTTGGTTATTCCCATCTAAACGTGAAATGGTGGTTTCTATTTGTTCTGCTGCAGATAGGATGTTTCATAATTTTTACATGTCTAATGCACTGGCTGAAGTAATGAAATTCCCTCTTTTGTTTTGGAGTGTAATCAGTGAGATTGCATTTGCATCGCTTGTAACTGAATCACGTAAGTGAAATTACATTGCCCACATCTCATTTTGTATCGTAAAATGTTATGTGGTGCAGCTTGTTTCCCGCCTTCCTGTAGCTTTTCATGATGATATTCTTTCGCTAAATTTCAAAGCTACAAAGTATCTGATTTCTGTATCTGGCATAGAAATTACTTTCTGCAGGGCTCTTCTACATCTGCCACGTGAACCAGAATTTTGATAGTGCACAATGTATGGATTTGGAAAGAGCTAGTTTTCAAAGCTTTTCAGGGTCTTGTGTTCTGTTGCATATTAAGTGATTACCAAGTAGGTTTGTACAATTAGCAACAACCTCCGAGTCACACGTGATAATACCTTACTAACTACTATTTGCATATGGAAGCTGCGTATTGAGTGGTTTCAGCCTATTTGGCTTTGGAATTGAGTTGTAGATAATATTGAAATAAAAATGATTCTGTTTTTCTTTGCTCTTTTCCCCTGCCTTTGTTACAGGCGTAGAAGCAAAAGTAAATGCATTTTTAAATCGAGTTTTCTAAAACTATCCCTGAGGTAGATTTCTATGTTGACTATAATTCATTTTTGGGTTTATTTGATTTTTGGGGATACATCTTTGGAAATAAATGGTTTAACGCAGTACGAGTAATTGCTAACTGCAGAAGTCAGTAGCAATGCTGATAAATATGAATGTCCTGAATACTCCCACTGAGGACTTTTTAAGTCATTACTTTTTATAATAGAAGTATAAGGAAAACAAAAATGTTCTTAGATAACCTATAACACTGTGGTTGCCCACAAAACCTCTCCCTCTTAACTACTTGATTGATAAAACCCCTGATCGTATATGCAGCAGTGCTTCTTGTAATACCGCATAAATGTGATGCATGTCAAATAAATGCCATAGATAAATTACTGCGATGGTGCAACAGAAATATTCAGTGCTGGTTTTTATCCCTAAATTATTATTTTTATTTTCTGTGAGAAGGCAGTGGTGCCGAGTTCAGCGGCCTCTAGTATATAAGTTAGTCATTGCTTGGGAGAAAGTGTATGAGAACACCAAATAATGGGCGAGATTGGAAAAAGAAAATGAAGGGGGAAAGAAAGTAAGCCAGGAGGAATTGTGCATTTCTAAGGAGTATCTCCAGCTGAAGCTACATTCATGCAGTGTTCTGCTAGTGCAGACATGAGTTTTATTTCTCCCCCTGCTATAGCTTTATCTGCCAAGCTCTTTCTCCCGCGAACTAATGTTTGTGTCTTGAAATACTGTGGAATGTATACTATTTGACCTGTGGCTTCCTTGTCTTAAGTTATAAGAGGGAGATAACTATCTAGTAGCATCTTTTTAGCTGGGAATGTGTTTGGCACAATCTTTTACAAATAGAAGAACCTGCTTTCAGTATCTACGATACAGCGCACCACAGCCCTCCCCAAGCCGGTCACCAAGGAATTGCGGCATTTTGCTGATTGAATCCAGTTCTGTCTGTGACTGGGCTTCATGTTCGGCATGTGTGTCAGGGAGACGATGTTAGCTGTAATGAAGACAATTGCACTAGAAAGGTAAAGGATAGAAAGAGAAAAGTGCAAAATTGTCTCCAGTAGAGCTTGATGCTCAAAGTCGTCTAGGTTTCTGTGTCTCCAGCAAAGTTACTGTGAAGGATTGAGAGCATATCTAAGAAAATTATATGAAGTAAATGCATGTTCTTCTATACGTCCCGAGACTGATTCGTATCTCTCACCCGTCTAAATCTAGAGTTCAAGTTGAACTTAAGGTGACTGGTGTCAAAACTTGTGGCAATAGAATCACTGTCAGTATAGAAACATTAGGCCAGCTGTGTGACTATATAATATGAAAACGCACATAATTTCAATCAACCACTTCGATATACCGAGCTTTTTGGCAACCTGGATGCTGAGTAGGAACCTGCATTTTGGTGTTGGTAGAAGCTAGTTAACAATCTCCTCTCTCTATTCCTGTTAAAGACAAGAACTTAACTTTAGAAGGAGAGCTAAATTGCTGTCTGTATTTTATCATCTTCCCTGCAAAAAGCTTCTTAAACCTTAAGAGGAGCTAGAGGCTGAAAGCTTTGAAAAGGGCTGAAATAATTCATATAGGAGAGAGTGAGTGGGAAAAGGCCTTGAAAGACAGCATAGCTATTGTGAAGAGTTTTATTTATTAGGAAAATAGTGTTAGATGCCTGGATTTTGATGGGAACGGTTTTATTACTAAAATCTCCAAAATTTTGTTAGCATTTAGATGCAGGAGAGAATATACACCCTAATGGAGGCAGATTTTTAAACTGGTCCAGATCCACAAATGGATTTTGTAGATAACATACAGTGTCTGCCAGTTTATTTCCTTTAAATAGTATGCTGCACAAATACTAGGAAATCTCTTTTTATTTGAGTTATGTGTTCCGCTCTGTTTGTTCACATCAGTGACAGTTTCACAGGCATGTTGATGGCACGCTATGCCCTTAGCAACTTAAAAATGGGAACTGGTGGCGTTTGCCCAGCATGAGTTGTCCTTCCTTTGAACAAATTGTTTTTGGACTTGGTTCCATCACCCCCATGGAAGTCAAATCGTATGGCAGAGCAGCAGAGAGGCTCATGATTAGCACTCTGTTTAGGAGAGGGCTAGCACTTTGCTTGCATAGAGATTGAATTGCATCTCATCCCCGGAGAGGGTGATACCTTCAGGTCAGAAAGTAAAATGATTGAGAAGGCTAAGTGCAGAGTTTCTTGCTTGTACTGTATACTTAGCTTGTGGATTAAAGAAGAACACTTGTATTTCCTGAGCTGGAAGCCAGGGAAATTTCAAGTAGTTACTATACTTCAGACCAAATATATATTGGGGGAAAAAATCAGAACCAACCTCAGGTGTTTCTCACCAAACAGTCTCGGGGTCAGTCCTGGGGGTGTTGAAACACTGAGTATTTGTTTCTGAAACGTGAAGAGAAGATTGTAGATTTGGTAGCAAATTCTAAAAGATAAATCAGTTCTCCTGAAAATTCTGTGCGCCTTCAAGTCCAGTTGCCTTATTCCACAAGAGTTATTGCCTATTGCTGAATTTATCATCTCCAAGAAAAAGTATTGAGTTATGCTTATGAATTCTGTACATTTTAGGACATTCTAGATTTCACTTTAATGCAAATGGGCATCAAAAATGGCGTTTATGCTGCAACATGTGCTTATAAAATTCTTTTTTTTTGACAGAAACTTGTGATTATAAATCATCTCATTAGTTTCCTACATTTGTCCCTCTGACCAAAATCGTCCTAATTTCTGAGAAAGATGGCATTTTTGATGCGTCAAGTTAGAGCAAAACCAATTAAATTTAATTTGTCTTGGAGATCTGCTTCTATTTGTTTTGGGGTGGGGTTTTTTTTTGCACTACCATTTGAAAAACTGTTTTACTGTTGAAGCAAAGGCTCAAGCCTGCTCTGTGATTTCCACCCTAGAAATGAGTCTGCCCCATTTTATGACTTGTGCAATTGAAATAATTGGAGGGATACCACACATTAATTTAGCCTCGCTCTTGCTGAGATACAAAAATGTGAATTTTGCAGATCTTGTTCTCCTTAAATGAAAATTCTGTCTAAATTTACTTCTCTTCAGGGTTTGGGATGCTGGATTATATACTTTGAGTATATTTAATTAGTCAGTGTTTGTAGACTTTGTAGTAGGGAAATCAAAATCTGCCTTTGGTGTAGAGAGCTTATCGACATACCTTCCTAGTGGGTGCAGTTTTATCAGCAAATGAGTTCTTTCGGGGTGGAGGGAAGGCAGAATTTATAGCAGTCCCCCAGCAACGACAGCAAAAGAATGTGGGAAAAGTGCTTCTTAATGACTTTTAATTGAAACCATACCAGCATAAAAACGGCTAGTTAGTGTTTTTATTTAAAGGAGAAAGTTTTACCTGGGCCTTAGGCTGATGCTGATACTGGTGTTGATACTGTTTTCAGTTCTGTTTCGTTTCTCTAACCTTTTGAAAGCCACTTATACCCAAATTTTAGAAGGTATTTCATTGACTAAAAAGAAATCTCATCTGCAAAGGGATGATTAATCGGATTTTCAGAAGCGTTCAGGCAATTCAGTTTCTCAATTTCCATTAATATCAAAGGAGGCAAGGTCTTTCAGAAAAAAGGACCAGGTGACTGTTTGCCCCCAAAGAACACTATAGAAAATCTGGATTTTACCTCTTTCTGGTTTTATTACTGACCAGAACTGGGCTTAACAAGAGTTCGGACTCTTAATTAGTTGAGGTTTGTGTTAGACTGAGAAGATGTATTATTATAAATTCCTTATAAAGGAGGGTTTTCTTAAGTTTGCCCTAATGATGACAGTGGATAATATAGGTCTTTTCTGTTTAATCTCATAAATCTCACTGGAAGTAAAAGAGCTCCGAAACCTGTAATAAAAAGATCCATCATTTCCCTGCAGCTATGATTGTTGGAAATGTTAGCAGTAAGCTGCTGAGTGGTGCGCTGAATCCTCCAGTGGGTTTGTAAATGTAATTTCTTTTTTTCCACATTGCGCCGAGACACAATTAATGCTATTTCTGAAATAAATATCAGACCTCTTGTTTTACAGTTTCCAGAACTGTCTCTAAGGTTTTGATGGGTGATGCATGTACATGGAGGTTTCCAGAAGAGGTGTGGCTTTCTGTCTAATTTTGAGTAGTCCGTTCTGAAATATATGTTCTTGTACGAATAGAATCTACCAGTGACAGTGTTGAGAGTATTTGCATCCCATTTCTTCTTAGTCAAAGAGGAAACCAGATATTTTTTTGGTGTTTGACCATACTGGAAGATGGATTCAAGTTAACAAAAGCACTAATATGTATGATTTAAACAATTAATAGCTGACAGCAGCCAACAAAAGCAGTGCTATGTTTTGACATTCATTGTGTTTATTGAGAGGAAATGAGTATTTGGCTTTGTGTCATTTCAGCACGTGTTGTATCACAAAATCAGCTCTGTGTATGTACATGTATATATTTTTCTGGCTGGAGATGTCTGGATGTCTATGTGATGCGGTGGATTTATGCTGCAAGAATTTGTAGACAGTCCAACTTTCATTGGAGGCTACAACGTGATCAGATAACCTGCCTGTACCCTTCATCAAAGTTCTTGTCCCTTTCAAAATCAGGAAATCGGTTACAAATCCTGATAAGTTAATCTGTTTGCCAATATTTGCAGGTGTGTGAAAGGAGCTCCTGGGAGGGGATGTGGAGGTGGCCCTGTGGAAATTGCTGACTTGCAGTCATTTTCTTACGTTTCCTTATGTTGGCGTTTGCCTCTCCTCCCTGACGGCTGAAGCAGCCATTGCCACCTCTGCAGCATGTCAATGCCGGGAGCGTTTGCCCTGCTGGGTTTCCTTCCAGTCCCACCACCCCACCTGCCTTTTTTTCCAGTTTGTTTGCTACCCTGCTGGCTGAGGAAAGCCATGGTAACCTGCGGTGTCTGGCTTTCCTCATGGGTACTAGGATTTCTTAAGCAAGAAAATGAAAATGGTGATACGCAGCGGGATGTGGTATTGTCCTTCACCTCCTCCCCCTTTTCCAGACATGTACCCGTGCTTGGGGCTGTGGTGAAGGAGAGACAGCCCCAGATAAAACCCCTAGGGCTCGATGTGTCCTTGGAAAAACCCAAGTTCTCAGTCACCACCCCAACCGTCTTACAGCCTCCCTTAGTGTAATTTGCCTTTTCTGTGGATATTTGTCATCCAAGAGCCTTGGTCTTGGCTGCGCACTGTTGGCTGTGGTGTGTGCCCGGCGATGGCCCTTTCACTTGTGTTTGGTGGTGGTGGGCGAGGGGGTGGGCTTGCTTGGCCATGGGGTGTCACAGACGGGCGCACGTGTCCCCGTGGGTGCCCTCACTGCTGTGGCTCTGGCTGCCAGCGTCCTGCAGCTGGGGCGTATCAGGGAGTTGAAATGTTGAGCGTTGAGATGGGTGCTGTCACAGTGGTAATGGTAAGACATGAGTGCTTCAGCAGAGGAAACAAGGAAGCGCCTGGATCTCCCAAGCTGCCTTAAAATTTGGGCAACCGCATCCAGCTGTGGGACAGGGAGCTTACCTGTGTCACTTTGGGAGAGTGAAGCAGCTCAAAAGATTTTGAGTAAGTTTTTATGAAGAACAGGGGACTGTGTCTGTTCCACACCCGATGATGATGGAGTGTTGGTTTTTTAATGTGATAGTGTACGAAGTCTTTAGTAACGCTTCCATGTTCGTATCAGCCTGGTCAACTAAACTAAATAACATTACATTTTAAAGATTTACATTAATGTTTTGAGCCAAAGATTTTTAAATCCAGATGTTAAAATCCTGGTTCAAAATGTAGACACATTTAAAGTTTGATTTTTGATATAGTCCTTCTGCTCTGTTGCATTAAAAACTGGTTCTAAAATGCTAAAGTTGGCCTAATAGTCCTGAGATTTTTTTTTTAAAAAATAAGAACAATTACACATCTTTTATTTTCATTCAATTTCTTGAACGTCTGCAGGGCATACAGATGCATCTCATGCATTCTTCTTCAAGTGAGAGATTTATTGATATATTTTGACAAAAATAATTAAGCCACAGGTCTCACATGATCACCCAATTCCAGGAATTGGGACTGGGTCTACGAGAAATAACAAATATCACAGTGTAACTAAGCTGTGAGATTTGGCTATGGTAACAAATAGTTTAGGTATGGTAGCAAGGAGTTTTCACAGAAATTCACATTATTCTGTTCCCCCGAACTTCCCGTGCCAGAGGGAGTGTGTCTAGAGGCAGAGGTATGAATTCAAAGGAAGAAAAATTTGAAGATGTAGAAAATTTATTGCTTTTGTTTTTCAGTTTCAACACAGTTATCTCTCATTGCCTTAGCTGAGGAGGGGGAAAAAAGAGCACTTAGAAACAAGATTTTTAAAGTGGTTTTGCAGAAAATATTTGTATTTTATTCCTAAAATAAATATACCAAGCTGATTGGCTCTTTGAAAAGGTATTTTGTTTACAAATTTTGAAAATAAGAGTAGCAGGAAGAGTATGAAGACTTTGCAAGAGGAAGCTAAACCACATGTTTTTAATATAGAATAGTTACTAGATAGCGAGTATGAGGAGGTGGTTTTTTAAAAGCTAGTAATATAGATATGTTTTTAATATAGAATAGTTACTAGATAGCTTGTCTCCAAATGACTCCCAAAACAGCAGACTAATTGCAACAACACATAGAGATTTTAGGCAGTATGCAGACTTCAGTCTGTGCTTAAACGGATCGATAATGAATACTAATTTAGATGTCATAAAAAAACTCAATCACACAAATTCAGTCACATGTAACCCAGTAGAGAAATTATTAAGAGACGAAAAGACATCAGTGTACAATGTGACAGAGTCTGGGAAGGACATGGGCCCGTGTGTCATGGGGCTGTCGATGCATCTGGTGCGTCTGGGAAAGAGTAAAATTATATGGTCTTCTGCCTGTGAATGGTTTGTCCGGCGGAGGTGCTGCATTCATCGGAGTGATTTATTCCACTTTAGGAACTGGAAATTCTTCCTGGCTTAATGTTTAAGATTTTTATTTAGTTTTGGGGGATGAATTGGTTTCTTGGGAGTTGTTCTGGAAGAGGGGATTTGGGGTCTGCATATCTCAAACCCCCGGAGGGCAGGGGAGCTGTGGGCTCAGCTCCCTACGCACAGGCATTCCCAAGGACCAGCTAACCCAGCCTGAGCGCTGCGTTTCCACTAGTTGAACTCGCCCATGCAGAATCATCTTCTGGAATCCAAACTTTTATTTCTTTTAGAAAAATGGCGCTTGTGTCTTTTCTAAACCTGCTTTGAAAACAAGATCCCGGTGTAATTCTGCCTGCAGCTATGGCTCTTGGAGGGCTGCGCTGCCCTTTCTGTCTCAGAGGGACTTTCTAACGCTGCTGATTTATAAAACATCATTATGAGTAACTAGCATAAGCTTGGGCCAAAATCCACAGGCTAATGTGTCTGTTCCATAGCATGACGTCCTAAATCAAGTTCTTTGCCTTCCTGCCTGTGAAAGGCCCAATGTTTTCCTGAATTCAGACCTCCTTACCTCGCTGTCAAAATCCCTTGATAACTTCTGCGTTCCTCGTTGTTTATTTACTTAATCTCTGCTTTTTAAAGCATAAAGCTGTGACAAAAGTGGTGGTCCAATAGATGAGGACAGGGTACAAGTCCAAGTCCGCGCAGTGCCCGGGAGCAGCAGTGGGTGCCAGCAGGGCAGGGGCCAGCACCCAGCTGGCTGTCTTATACCCACGGCTCCGCTGGCTTGGAAGTGCCATGGGAAGCGTGGTTTTGGAGGAAGATACCGATTAGCGATAGCTGAGCAAGCCAAAGCAGAGCCTGGGTTGTGTTGTCCTTTGATTCAGCTGCAGCAACGTGTGAGGAACTGTAAATCCGAGGTTGGTACCTGAGGGACTCTTACCCTAAATGAAAACAACTGGTGGTAAGGGCAGCTTAGTAAAGCCCAGTAATTATCTGATAAACAAGGTCCTTAATAGAGCTGCATGAAGATTACATTGTCCCTTCTGATTTCTAAACCCTTGTCATAAATGCATTAAATGTGACAGATCTTACATTACTGTCATGATCTCAGAAAGCAGTCGTTGCTCAACTGTCTTAAGGGATTTCATTCTGGGTCTTGCATAAACTTTTGAAAAAAACACCTAAGTGCCTGCTTTTCTAAGGTGCAAAATATCTTAGGATAGATGGGTACCGATTAACAGCTGTCTATAAAGGAAGTTAGATGCCCAAAATAATTTGCCAACATAAGGCCAAAAAATCCTCATTTGTTTTGATACTTGGCTATTTTGTTAGGCTGTTTTCCATTTCCTGATTGTTGTATTAATCCCAATGTATGAACATTTAAATTATTCTGGAATACCATTTACTACATCTTTCCATGAGCACGCTTTTCCAAATGCAGTAATCAAATAATCTGTAAAGTGTTTCAGTCTGCAAAAAACAAAGTATTGGTGGTGATGGAGGGTGTCAAAGTTATCTGGATGTACTGTGTTTGGAGCAAATGGTAAAGAATATGTTGCATTTGTTAGGTATGTGCTCTGATTCAGTAGAGATCAGTGGTGGGCAGGGCTGAAATAATTATTTTCTCTTATTGAATTGCAGTGAGGGTCAGATGCATAAGTGTTACAGAGATTTTAGAAATCATAGAATGGTTAGAGTTGGAAGACCCCTTAAAGACCATCCAGTTCCACCCCCCTGCCCTGGGCAGGGACACCTCCCACCAGCCCAGGCTGCTCCAAGCCCCGTCCAGCCTGGCCTTGAACCCCTCCAGGGATGGGGCAGCCACAGCTTCTCTGGGCAACCTGTTCCAGTGCTTCACCACCCTCACAGGAAAGAATTTCTTCCTAATATCTCATCTAAATCTACCCTCTTTCAGTTTAACGCCTTGATTCTGGCACCCAGTTGTCTTTAGCCAGGCTGTAATCCCCAGACGTTGGGTCATGAGCTGAGCAGGCCGTCAGAAGAAGGGATGATGATCACAGCCCGGGTAGAATCCTACTGGCAAGCAGCAAGTCACCAAAAGCTGTGAGAGGGTAGTGCCTTGCCTGCTGTGGTACCCGATCTAGCGAGTTCAGAGGCCAGTCCTCTCATGATATAGTAAGAAAGAAAAATCTGGCATTACTGTTTGCTGTACTGTAGCTGTGGATGAAAAGAAAACTTGAGCCTTCAGGACTGGCAATAACATCACTTTTATTAAGTTTCTATTGAAGGACTATTTTGAGTAAGATAAATTGATGGGCTGAACACAATAACCTTCAGTATCTCACTTTCAGATACTTAGTAGGCAAGCACTACTGAATAAGAGAAGAAATTAAGCTAAGATGTAGAAAAAAGGTTACTTGGCAACATCATAGTGTTTGTAAAGAGGAGAAAGAAGGGTCAGGAATTTAATGTATTTCAGTTATAGAATTTTCTGTAAGTAAATCGTTGCATGAATAGGAAAATCCGAAACCAGATTTTGGTGTCATACTCTAACAGAGATTGCCTAAAGCAAAACAGGGCTTGTTTGGCAACAAACTGCAGAGAATAGCAAAAGCAGAGCTGCTGCATATGAACCAAATTGGACTCCCTAGAGGCAGGCAGGGCTGCGCGCAGCTCAAGCAGAGACGTTCTGAACAAGGTATATGGTACCGATGAAAGTTAGTTCATTTTTTGCGTTGTCTGGAGTAAATATACTTGGAAGTGTTGATTTGGAGACCCTCTTGTTTACTGTGTGACACACTATTGAAAAAGTTTCAGCCTCCCTTCAGTAATTAGGAGGAAGACACCAAATACAAAAGCACTATGGACTGTAATTACAGTTCTGCCCAGCTTGCCAGTGCAGTTTGAATGGGTAAATGAATTTTCCTGTGTAATAATAACCTTATTAATTTCTGACCCTTGCAGAGAAGAAGAATCCATTGATGGAGTTCATATTTCTGCAGTGGGTTTCTGTACCGCTAACCAGTTGTACGGTTCAACTAATCGTACCTGGTGTTTTGGGTAAAATAGGAGGTGCAATTCCAAAATAAACAAACAAAACGACTACCAAACTGCTCCTTCCCATTCAGTCTAGCCAGCAATAAGATATGTTTTTAAAGTGAAGACCAAATTAAAGTAAACATTGTCTCGTAGAGCCTGAACTTTGCAAATTAATTCGGTGGAGCATGGCAACCAAATGTGGTACCTTTATGGTAAATACAGTTTGATTGGAAATTATAAGTTATAGTACCTTGGAAAATGCAGTCTAACAAATAATATCTGCCCCCCACGCTAAATATTTAGCTATTAGTAAAGATTCTACTAAATCTAAAAAACTCAGTAATATCTTATTAGTAAGTTGTCCTGCTTTCAGCTGGGAAAGAGTTTATTTTCTTTCTAGTGATTGCTTTGGAAGGAATGTCAACAATACCTGTTGTTTTTAGTTGTTGCTAAGTGATGTTTATCCTATTCAATGACTTTTTTCATCTTCCCATAGAAACATAGACAGAAGGAGGGAATGGTCCATGAAATATTCTATACCATAGTCTTCATGCTCAGGATAAAAATAAGGGTTAACTGGGGGATGGGAATCTGTGTCACTGCTCTGGACGGTGCCAATTTACCAGGCGGTGAGAATGACCTGTGTCATTATTATTATTGTTACTGTTATTTTTCCTTTTCCATTACTGTTTCTATTAAACTGTCTTTATCTCAACCCATGAGGTTTTTTCCTCCCTTTCCCTTTATTTCTTTCTTTTTTCTTCTTTTTTTTTTTTTTCCCCCCTCCCTCTTCCCCCCTTTCGGGGGTTAAACCACAACATAAATGCGTTCATGTGGGCATTTTTCCATTGGAGACCAGTACATATCCGTATGAAGTTTGATTTCTTGAACCCCTATAAACTCCTCAGTGTAGGGAGCTGAGTTGGTCCCTGGAGAATGCTTTTGGTTTTTCTCACCTATGACGAGAGATGAAATTTTCACACAATTCAGTGTATAGTAAATACTAAATACTCATTTAGTTTACTGAAAATACTAAATGCAGTTCAGTACCTTAAGGTATACTTCAAAAATCTAAATTTTCTTAGGATTTGTGGTTTATTTTCTATTACTGTTACATCTCATTGCAACTATGTGGAATTAAGAAAAACGGATTCATAGTGATGTGTGCTAGTTACTTGTTTTTCTTTCCATTCAGTGTGGAGAACAAACCGAATAAAACCCATTTAATTTTCTTTTTAATTTCTGGCACAGATTTTTGAATGTCTTTTGTGCCAGTTTGTCCCAGTAAGTCTTAGAACAGCATTATTTTGGGGGCTTTAAAATACTTTGAGCTTGGTTTCACTGCTTTGGTGATTTGAGAACGTAAGTGGACTATTATTCTGACATAACTCCTCAATACCCAAAATTTCTAGCTGAAGCTGAGCTCTAACCATGATGAAAGTGGCACATCAATGGAATGCGTTGGAAGTTTTGTGGAGCTGGGATGAGGTTTTCTGTGGTGTTACTCCAGATGCTGTGCTATTCAAATGTTGAGTTAAGTTGAGCAAATCAAATTACGGTAACTCTGCAGAGAAATAATTGCTATTCCAAAGTAGGCAGTGGGTTGCCTTTTGTATTTTAAGGTATTCTGTTACAAATTAGAACTTCTAACTAAGAAGTGTGTATAAAGCACTTCTCTATCCTGTTATTTTTCTCTATTCTGCTTAAATTAAAAACCAAAACACCTCAAAACAAAACTTCTATGATGGGTCAGATATAGTTGATAATTAATGAGTGTGGTTTGCAAATAACTAATTGAACTAAAATTTTAATGTCATTGGCTATAGAAAAAAATGTTTTCTCCGTGGTTGCTGAGTACTCCACCACATCCGTTCCTGACTTCATAGATTTTGGGAAGATGAGCTCAGGGTTTTGCATGAGAGTAAGAATTTGTCATTCGACTCAGTTCTGGAATTTCCAGGCTTCATCAAAGCGCTCCTGAATGTACCTGATAGTGTGTAAAGAAATGTTCCTGCTGGAATCTATGGGAGTGCTTATGCCCCTGAACAAAATCGGATCCTAAGCTGCTCAGCTCAAGTGAGAGCCTCTTGCTGGCCCACCTGCGACACCTGATATTTAATGGCCCGGGTACCTGCTCGTGTGTAAGGCAGGTGATGCAAAAAATACATCTGACTTCAAAGTCTCTCAAATTCATTTTTTCCAATCTTTAAATTACCTTTTAGTATGAGAAATTGGCCATATCTTTTGTAGTTTTTAAATTTTCCTTCCTTACCAGGTAAGTATTTGAGAAGCATTGTGGTACGTTGTGGATTTTTGGAAGTGTTGCGTTACAGAGTAATTTCATTACGCACGGTGTGTGTAAATGGATGTGTGTGTGTGTATGCAAGCTTATGTAGAAATAGATCTGAAATAATGGATGTGAGGGTTTTAACCTTGTTACTGTTACGAGATCTTTATGTGTCTGCTTTAGGGTCGACCCTATCCCATATGACACTCCAAAACCAGCGGGCCACACGCGATTTGTCTGCGTCTCAGACACACACTCCAGAACAGATGGCATCCAGATGCCTTATGGGGACATCCTTCTCCACACGGGCGATTTCACCGAACTGGGACTGCCCTCAGAGGTTAAGAAGTTTAATGACTGGTTAGGTAAGGAATTACTGCGTTTTGGTGACCCCAATTAACCTCTCCTGTCCAAGTGTCAGTCACTGCCTCCTAATTGAATTAGAGCACTTGAAAATCCCCCCCCCCTGCCCCTTGCTTCACTTGTCCTCATGTGATGTGCTGTTTCTAGCCTCAGTATGATTCTGTTAATTAAGACAAATTTATAGACTTCACTGTATTTCTGCATAATCTTGGGGGGAAAGGATTCTGTCATTCCACAGCAAGGACTGTGTAGCCTTCTGTGTGCGTTGCGAGGGTGGTGCCACCACATACGAATGCGTACAGCATCCTATTAGTTGATGCTGCTGTGGGGTTTTATGTCCACAGCCAAAACTATTGCTCACTGTACATTGGGTTTACCATAATTAAAAGCAGCGCTGAAAGCTACAACATCTTTGTAAATTATGAGAGTCCTTATTCCTGCAATGTAGGATGGCAAAATCCATACTATTTGGAAGAGGAGAATTTTTTGGTGCTGGTATTCTCATGATTGCCCCTTTGAGTTAGAGTACTGGCATTTTAACTTTGAACTCAGACACTCAAGGCCTCTTTGGTAGAATGCCTTTCATACTCAGCTGTATTTGATCACAGTGCCACGACAGTGTCTTGCTACCGTTGAGGGCAATTAAGTTGCAACAGCAGAATGTCAAAATGAAGTGAGGGAACTTGTGCAGGATGCTCCTGTTATAAATGCCACTGGTAGGCTGGCATTTATATATATTTAGTCACCATCTCACCAGGTGACTCAAGCAACTGATCGTTCAAGAAATGCTAGAATGAATTTACAGCATTATATACAAAACTTTGAAAGCATAGCTTTGTCATCACACTTTACCTCCATCACTGCACTCTCTTGCCTGCTGTATGATGGCCACGTCTCTACATGCCTTTAATAGCATCATTTTACTTCATTGGAGTTCCTTGGCTGACCCTTCAAGAGCTAAGTAGAGAATATTTGTACTTATAAAAGGAATTTTTAAATAGAAGAGCTTCCACATTCTCCATCTTTTCACCCTCCTTTGCATTTTCTCTACACTGTTCTCTTTATCTTCCTTCTGATCTCCACTTCTTCTTCCTGTTGCTGTGCATGTGGGACTGGGGCTTCCAGATACTGCCGTATTACTATAATTTCATTATATAATTCTTACTTCTTAGAAAGCAGTACTAGATTTGATGGGCTCAAAACTATCCTTTTTCTAGGAATGTAATTGCAGGACTGGGAAGTAAGAAGTTGTATGAGAAGCAGGTGAATGTAGTTTGAGGGAAGAGACACAGTAGGAATCATCTTCCTCAACTTTTGTGTGTTCTTTATGATAATCTGTAAATATTGGGGGTGTGAAGGAGGAGGAGGAGCAAGCAAGGTAAGGGCAGGGGGAGGCTGCACAGCTTCCCTGGGAGCGGGCGGTGTGGTCCCACCGAGCTCCAGTCCTCCTAGAGAAGCCAGGCAGCGATGCTGTTCAACGACGGTCAGATGTTAGGGATGCCAGGCACCTAGGCATCTCCAGGAAAGGAATTGCTTTCTGGAGAGCACAGACCTCCAAAGTCTGCCCTGAATACACTGCTAAAAGCAGTGTCTGGTTGCCAAAGTTCCTCTTTAGATCTTGGGTCATTTCACAAGTATTGTTTTGATACAGCCAGAGTCTGTGCCCAGTGCTTGGCATCTGAAAATGCTAACTCAGTACTGCTGAAAGCCGAAACAAGTGCGCTGCTAGTGTGTTTTTAGCCTTTTGTAGGGCGTCTTAGATTATCAGCGGCCACTTGGCCATTCCTAATGTTTAACAGGTGTTTCATGGTGATGAAACACAACCTTGGTTTAACATCTGCAACAGAAGAATTATAACTCATTGAATAGGTTTTGTTCCAGCCTCAGTATTTATCGTGGGGCTTTCTTAGCATATATATAGTTCTTGTAGAAGTCTGCATGATATTTATCTGTTAAAGCAGATTTTGCATTCTTTGGCAGTCAGTGTCATTGAAACTGGAAGCTTTGGCTGTGTGAGGACCTACTGTCTTTGGCCTCAGGCTTTCATGTTTCAGAGACAGAGAAAACTTCTTTTGTTATTTCTTTTTTTATTTTATTTTTTATTAACAGGCACAGTGTCCACTTGCATTTTCATATATATGACGATACCAGTTATTAGGTTTCTGGCATAAGGTGAGGCAGTAAATTTATTCCCCTGTGGAATCTTGTCGTGTTGGTGAATAGTTGCCCCAGTTCTGTCCTCTCCTCATCTGGAATCAAAACACTACGCAATCAGGCATGCCCTTTTTCCACTTTATTTCAGGCTTCTATCTGGAAAATAATCACGTTTTACTATTTACTATGTATATTGTGAAGATTAATACTGTCAAGGTTGTGAGGTGATGACATGTAATAGCATAAAAAATACACGCCAGTGGCATGCAGGAACAAACAGGATTCCTTTTTCTTCTGTCATATAGTGGGAGGCATCTTTTTTCATCGTAGTTGGTAGGAACCTTATTCTAAAGCAATGCATTGAGAACTCCCACCAAACACAGCATTGTCCTTATAGATAGGGGTTCTCATATCTTTTGTGTGCATGGTTTCTCCCTTGGCAGTTGTGTTGTAAAAGCAGTAATGAAGATAAGGCGTCTGTATCGTTTATACCTTGAGGGAAAGAAGTGAGATCGCAGCCAGGCTTCATTCGGCAGCGTATCCCACCTGCTCTGCAGTAAAACAACACAGCCCCATCTCCACTAGAGCTGTGTAATCAGTTAACTAAGACACGGGAACTGCCCATAATTTTCTTGGCGGTAAATCTTTTTCTTGGGAAAAGTTGAACATGTGATTATTCTGAACCCCTGCCTCGCTTGTACTTCACTGGGTGTTGCACGTGCCGGAGTTATACAGGACTGTCAGCCTGCGACTTTGTCTTTTGTGGGTCTTGCATCCCTTTGCAACTCCTTAGGTGAATCACCTGAGCAATGCCTTCAGCATCTTGTCCATCCATTTCATTAACATTCATCCTTCTTCCTTGTCTCTGCAGCCAAATCACAGAACACGCTTTCCACACCCTCCTTCCCGCTCCTAGCTTTCAGCCCTTCCCGCAACTTCTACTAATTTTTATGCTTTTTTCTCTTTGGCTGATGAATTTTCATTATTGGTTTTGCATGAAAGTCGTCTGGACCTCATACATTGACTAACCTCTGTGGTCACTCAGTGATTACATACACTGGCTGAGGTAATTTATTCACTTTGTTTTGGTGTGAGCATGTCCCTCGGGTCTTGTAACTGCTGTAATCACTTGACCTTACTGACTGTTAAATGCTTTAAACACAGTTATTTTAAATTTATAATTGTTTTCATTAAAAATCTCTTATAGTAACTTAACTGACCTTGGAGTAAACACAGCATTATGTGCTGAGGAAGAATTAAAACGTTATTCTATGCCTAATATATTTCTTACTGAATGTTTCAACATACTATTATGATCACTGTTCATATTTTTCCCATCCATTCTCATTCAGTCATAGATGGGAAATGAAATACAGGAATATCTAATTATAGCTCTGTCTTCGTAGTGCAATATTTCCTTTCCTGCATGATGGGAAGTGATTGAATAACTCATAAGAACTGAAGAGAAAGCAAAGATAAATTCAGGCGGATAGATCTTTAATGAGTGACAATATGTTTATTGTGCTCAATTAGTATGGGCCTGATTGAGCATATCCTTACTTGTGTGAATAATTTGCATCTGGTTTAGTAATTTTTCTCAAATAGCCAGATTTGATCTTTAGACTTTTGTCTAGTATGGCCTGCCTGTGTCATTTTGGAGGGGGTTGTTTGGTTTTTGGGTTCTTTACATGCAGTGTTTCTAATATAGGGCTTATTACTTGATGAATTAGGCAAAATTCGACAGTGGTAGATAAGGACAGATGCAGTAGGTGAAATCACTGCTGGTTACCGTCTGTGGAGATGAGAATAGAATATGGCTAGGTGTTTCCTGAGTCGTTTTGGGATTTGGCAACTTGACTGTTTAATGTCTTCTCTTTCATGGTATGCTTTTGTTTTGAATGCATGTTTCTTTTCATTTCTGTGGGATAACGACTTGAGGATCTGTGTGAATAGTGGCCAAATGTACATGGGGTAGTACTGGAACAAATTTTTCTTTACCTGTAATGTATCCTTGCCTTTAGTATAAACATTGTTGATAAAGGTAAAAGAAAAATTTGCCTTTTTTTCCTGTGGTGTAGTTCCTCCATCATATTACTTAAAGTGAGAAGAAGAGAATGATTATACTGTTTTAACGTGGCAATTTTCTTGTTACGCTCTGCACATACGGATGTCGTCCTCAGAAAACGTGTTGTCAGTTCTTTTAAAGTTCGTTTTTGTGTCAACGTTTAGTCATTGAAAATAGCTGCTTCAGCTTGGAATTGCTGGCTGTTGCATGGAACAGATGACAACATGGGAAGAGCTCTGGAAGTGTGGTGTTGCTCTCGGAGGTATGGACAGACACTTGGTTCCAGTCTGCCCTTAGATTTCTGCATTAGTACTGTAGAAACCTGAAATTATATTCAAAACTGTAAGCCAGGCACCTGCCAAAACAGTGTTTGGTCTTGAAGATAGTATAACTTAATCTAAAAAAAAAAAAANTGCAACAAAATAATATAATAAGATCAAGCTCTTTTCTTATCACTGTTTAAAAATTCAGGGTCACATTCCTCTTGTATCTTTTCTCAGTCTCTCTGGTCTGGCTCAGTTACTTCCTCATTTTATCTAGGCTTCATCTCCTCTCCAGGCATATTTCATTTAGGGTTTTGTGCGACTGTGTTCCTCTTGCTAATGTACGCTGAAAACAGTTTCATTATGACGAAGTATTTGGTCTTGAGCGCTTTTGCTCCTTAAAAGTATATTTCTGATGTGAATTATTTTAACATCTGACATGACTCTTTTTTTATAAAGACAAACCAGTAAGCTCTAAATTCCTCCAAATTCAGAGGTATATTAACACAAAGTATTCTGAACTAATTTAAAACCAGAAGGAAGCTTACGAATATTTTAAAGTAAAATTATGGCAATGAAAACAAATCTCTCCCTATTTTTATAAATTGATTTATTTCTGATTTGTGTTTTTACCATCTGGAGCGTATTCTGAACCCTTTATTGCTCTACTTGTTGTAGCTGGAATGAATAATTGACTAAACATAAAATACCATTTTGATGAACAAAACTCTTCGCACTTGAAAAAAACCTGCATTCATTGCAAGTGAAAGAAAATGCTGAGGTAGCTTTAATCCTGTAAGTGTGTGTGAGTTTTGCACAGCTGCTCTGGGAGAGAGGGAAGCAACTCCCTGGAAAAGCTATTAGTCTAATTTTGAAAACGGCTATGCCTTCTGTGAGTGACTCTGCTGAGGAGCTTCTTTAGGCTTCAGGCGCTGGAATGGGACGCGCTTATTTTAAATAAGAGGTGGAGCTGGCTGCTGAAGAGAGTTGACTCTTCTGTTGGTGTTGCCGTCCTGCTGTCCCTCTGAGACCGGCAGCACTTTGTGTGATTTGCAGGATCCAGACCACGTTGGCTGCCTGTTTCAGAGAACAGAGCATCCTTTAGGATGCTGTGAGCTGGAGAATATAGGAGACCTGAAGGTGGGCTGGCAAGTCTGTACAGACAGCTTTATTGTGTCTACTTGCTTATCAAGTCTAGTTGCTAATAGATGCTGAATGTTATGAGTTTGGAATATGTTGATGCAGTTTCTCTAAACACACATACCCCACCCCACCCCTTATACAATGAAACCTAGAGTCTTCAAGTTTTTTTGGTTTTGATGGTTTTTCTTTACTTATTTGGTTCTCCGTGGTATGTATCTCATTCTGTCTTTATGGTAGAGTTTTTAAAAGCTTTTTCCAAGTTTATTTAGATTTTATTGCAGTGTCACTACTAAGAATATTTCTTTTGGTTTTGTTCTAACTTGAACTGTGTTTAATATCGCTGTTAAATTCTCATTTGCACTTAGTTTTAAATTCCCATATGGGAATTAACTAAATCGTCAGTGCTCGGCTTTTATTTGCATACACCTTTTTAGATACGTTAATAATAACTTTAATTTTTTTTTTCTCAGAAGAATAAAAAAATAATTTGAGTGTTACATTTTATTCTGTTTGTAAAATAGTGGGAAAATACAGCCATGTGGATTTTTGGTAACAGGCTGATGATTGATGTTTTCCTGATGTAGCAATCTACAGTAAAATGTGAAAGCAAAAGGGAAAAAAGTGCAAAATTCTACTTTTGTGCTGTGATAGCTGCTTCCTCATATTTATCCTCTGCTCTGAGTCAGATACTAGATGCTTTGTGGAAAACAGAACCCTAGAAGTATAACTTAAAAGATAAAATAGAAGAAAATGTACAGAAATGAGTGTCAAGACAGTAAAATTTCCACCAACTAAAGTGGAATTTGTGCATGAGGAGCAGTGTAAGTTTATTCATGTCTGATCAGTTGTTTCTTGTTTTGCTCTTATTACTTACTATTTCTTAATGGCATGCAGAGAGACTTGGAGCTTTTTTCCTTACATCGTAGCCACTAACTTAGTAGAGAGAAATACAGTGTAAAATTCTCTATACAAAGTGGCGTACTACCTGCTGGGATCAGTCAAACCAAACATTAAAGTGTTATTTGACAGCCATTAGAAAACTTGGCTGAGGTGAAATGTACTTTCAAAGAGAGTTCTGGAATGAGTGGCTCTTTTTATGTTTAAACCTAACATATTCATTTGGTAATTTTCAATGAAAGAAAGGAGCCAGCGAGCACTGGAAAGGATTGCACAATTTTTGGACAGGACTTTCAATCACAATAATTGCTCGGTCATTTCTTGGATCTGCTTCCCTGGACTGCTGTTGTCTTAAAGGCGGGGGATAATCAGGTTTCAAATAACAAACCATAACCAAAACAAATTTATAAAATAACCAAAATAATTCTTCCTTTCAATTCCCTCTTTCCCAAAAATCCACTTTAGAACAGAACACAGATTTATGGTGGTTGTATTGACCAGGCATGAAACAAGCAATGCCACCCAAATAGAAAGTTTTACAGAGATTGTCATCAGATTCTTCCTCCAGTGTTGCTGCTGCAGCCGCGTATCATAACATGAGAATGATTTCAATGGAAAGCAGTCAAAGTATGTATTCTTTGTCCACCGTCTATTTATTTTGTCATTTACAAATTAAATCTTGCATCAAAAATACGAAGTGCAAAAATGCCTCTCTGCTAAACTTTCACATCACACACACCATATTAACAATATCTAATTAAAATAAGAAGTCTTTCTGTTGGTAGAGCATCACGTTCCTGCTTAGAAAGAACAATGGTTTTGGGGTGGAGGAGTTGCTTTGAGCAGGGAGAGGTTGGGCCTGGGGGGGAGAAAACACTGCAGAATTTAGTATAATGTGTAGTGTTCAAAGAAATTTTATTTCATCATAAAGATTAGCAGGCTGTGTAATTCAATTTAAAGCTGGTTGGCAGTGTCCTGTCTATTATAAAGTCTTTTTTTTTTTATCACCACTGTTTTTTTTAATGTTGTGACTACAGAACCTAGCAGACGGCAGGAATGATTGTCAGGTTTTGTGCTTTCCACTCCCCTTTCCTCTTTTCAGTTCTGCATGTTAGGAAATGTGTGAGATTACCTTAAACTGAGCTACGAAACGGTATCTCAGTGAAATGTCATCCTGCATTTTTTCAGCTTGTATAAAATGATTGTTTTTTCCCATGTCCAAGCAGCCACTGAGAGCGAAGATGTACTAAAAATGTATAGATTGAGGGGGGGGGGGGTGAATCAACCTTAAAACTCAAATGTTAGCATTTATTCGCACTGTTGGGGACATTACTATGCCGTAGAAAAGCAACATACAGCACTTTATGTTACTGCAAGACTGGCAGACCTTTATCTTACAGTAATTGCCTATACTAGGGGGTTAATAAACGTTCCAAGAACTACTGACTTTTTTTTTTTTAAGAAAAATAGATTGTTGCTTCTTGCTGACTATAACCAGGCTGCATAGCTTGTTAATTAAACCTCCTGTTGCAGTAGGCTGAAGCTGAGTATTTTAGCCTGGACAAATTCTATGTGTATTTTATATATTGCGAATGATGCGTCTTGGCACAAAAGGGCTGCAAAAGAAAGACCTGTGCAACTCCACCTCTCGCACTGCTCCGTCCTCATCGTGCCTGTTAGAAGAGCTTGAAATCTTTATTGACTGTGTTTAGGGAGTATATTGATCTTAGAGGATGGGTGTTGTATTCCTGAGCAATCTGATATCACTGGTGGGGAGAAAAAGAGACTCTCCCAGGTCTCGAGGAATCTGCGTGTTCTTTGCCCTGCTTTGTCACCCTGAGCATGACAGTGTGAACAACGGTGCTTGCTCTGTAGAGTGGTTACAAGACCTGCCGGCAGCATCTTCTCTCCATAAACCCCGGTGCAAGGCCTGGGGCATCCCATGGCACCGGGCTGCTCTTGGCATTCGGCTCACGTGTCGCCCGGTTCATGGTGGCCCTTCCACAGCTTTGAGAACTGCGTTTCTTGGGATTTGAGATCACATCAAGGCTTGGGTCACTTCAGTGCCTCACTTCACCGAGCTGTTCTGGTCCCTCTTTCCTCATCCTGCACCCCAGCTGTGAGGTGACGGTTTCCAAAGCCTCGCTTACTCTCAACGGTACGTTTAGTAGAGAAGGAACAAAGCAGCACAACAGGGGACAGCAGTGTAAGGACAGAGGCAAGAAGATGCGAAGCCAACACAGAAGAGAACAAAATAACATCAAACTAGGGGAGGGACAGTGGCTTGAAAGGAGAGAGCACGGGGGTGCAAAGTATGGGAGATTTACCTGCTTTTTCCAGAGCTTCATTTCTTCCCAAGTTAATAGAATTAAGAAATGAGAGCTTAGGACGCTTTGTACTTTGAATTTCCTGTAACTGTTGATAAGTGAACTTTAAAGACCTCAGAATTATGTGCATCTTTTCTAATGAACCAGAATCTTTGATACTACAGGCTGGGCTGGGTATCAGAGTGCAATAGCTCCTTTTCTCCTGAATGTTGCCTTGAAATTTTTTTTTTATGTGACCAGCCACAGAAACACGGAGAATTTTAATTTAAAACAGAGCGGGAAATGACAGTTACCCCCATTTCCTTACTTTTACCTGAGCTGCTCTCTCCCATACATTTCTCTTAAGGCTCCCTGCTCCCGAAGCAGCATTTGACGTTTGTGTTCACTGCTGGCAGATGAGCAGTAAAACTGCACGACAAGTGTTGAGGTTTCCTACATTTTTGTGCAGAAGATTTCTCCTGAGGCTTTTGATGGAAGGAGGTCATTCCTTCTGCTCTTCTCCATCCCTGCTGAAGCTTTGGTGGTCGCTGGGAATGAAATAATGTAGCTGTAGCCGTACTTGTGGTCCTGAGAGTAAAGGTCCTGGACTAACATTCCTTCTTAAAACCCCTGGCAGAGTAATTCCCAAGAGTGGCCAAGTTGGCCACCGCTGTCCCTGGGGCCAGGGGGAGGCAGAGCCCCTGGGCTGGTGGCCGACAGCTGTGGCTGGAGATGTGAGAGCGGGTCCCGGCATCAGGGTGAGCTCCTGGAGAGGATGGGTGTAGAGGTCTGGTGGAAGCAATACAGCCATTCATAAACAAATGCTTCCGTCAAGCCAGCTGTAAAAACAATGATGCTTGCTTTTGAGGTGAAAGGGCAAAACCTTAGCAGAAAGGAGTATAAATAAGAAATAAATTGTTACCTCTGTGTAAGTGACTGAAATAGCTGTTCTCTTAGTGCTTTGCCTTAATGACCAGCTCTGATTAACTGTAGTTGTCACTTTATTCAGCAAAACTTAAGGCCTGTGTATTGTGCTTTTCTATGGCAGTTTTTTCATTCCTTTTTTGCCTATTTTTAAGTCTAGAAATGATGGCTAAAATAGGTAAGTCAAGAGAGACCCTACTCTGCAGAAAGCACAGTAGATAAAAAATTGCAAATGCTGCATGCCCCCACAGTTAATGATAGCGTTTAATTACAGAGAAATACGTATTCATGTACCGAAAATCCTCGGTGTACTTCTGTACACAAAAGGAAATTACAGCTGCTGCATCAATGAGATTTTGCAGCACCGTGTGAAAATGTCACTCGAAATTCAAATGCACAGATAAAAGTACCATAAATCGCACATATCCATTTAACTTGATTTGAAAATATTTCACTACCGTAGTAGGTTAGGTGCTCGCTATTATCCTTATTTTATTAAGGGGCAGAGATGGCTGCAGCAGAGGTCCTGTGTACTTGTAGTAACAAGAACAGGAAAGATAAAAGTTTCACCTGAATTCAGTCACAACTAAAGCACACAAACTCTTTATATTGCGGAATGGAGTTTACATTACATATATTATTTTTCATTCATCTGTTTTGTCCTTCCTTCTTTGGAAGGACAATTGGGTATTTCAGCATGTAGGCTTGCCCACTGAAATTCAAAGAGCCCGGCATCTTGGATTTTTAAAATACTTCAGTCTGAGCTGTCTGTCGTGAGGTCCTGGGATGCTCTCGTGTATATGATTTGGTAATTGAAATTCTGCAAAGCCGGAAGAGAGGGGGTAGCAAGAAGTAGTAGCAGGGGTGAGATTTGGAACTCGGAAATCACTGGCACCAACTTCCATAGTTATGGCTGTATACCTTTATCAGGCTTCAAGTGTCCTTCTCTCTCTTTTTTTAGTGTTTGGGGTTACTCAGTGTGCTTAAACTTAAAGCAAGGAAGGTATCTGAGGCTATGTGCCATTCTGCTCAGGCAGTTCTAGAAGGCTAGAAAAAAAAATGCATAAGAGGAATTCAGTTCCTTGTAATAACATGATACAGCTGGAGCGATTTAGTTGTCTCCTTTAGTAGCTAAGAAACCTCTCTGTGGGCTGGGTTATTAAAAGGAATTTCCTTACAGGGCTCAGGAGATTCCTGGTATCCAAGTTCATCTTGAAAGACTATAGTGGAATGTTTAGGTTTATTTAGAATAATAAATTTAAAAGTGGGATTCAGAAAATAATACCGGAGGTCCATAAAGACCTGCCTGAATATTTTTAGTTGACTCTGATTTCTGTTTCTTTTTTTTGTGTGTGTGCTTTCTCTTTGGTTTTTATCCTCTGTAAAAATTTCAGGAAACGATCGTGGAGGTAGTTCTGAAATACAGTACCTTGTGCTGCCAACTGGATATCGGGCAGCTTCTGGGAGCGGAACTTAGTTCAGGTGTTATATTTCTCTGCTTCCGACTTAAAAAAGGAAGAAATAATTCCCAACAGACATCAGCATTGCCATTGGAAGATATGTTTAAAAACATTTTTGAATATCAGAGTTGCTTCTTATACTTGAATGTTGACAAGTAAAAGCACAAAACATGATCACAGGGTAAAATTTCAAAAGCAGCTAATTGCTTTAGCACACTGGAAAATGTTACATTCTCAGAGTTCTTAAAAAGCTGCTGTCCTGCTTTTTAGACAGCAGTCCATGCTTTTAAAACTGGGATATAAAAAAAATATTTTATTTTATTTCTTCTTTTTCATTCCAGCGTATTTCCCTTTTAATTATTCTTGGTGTCCCTGCTTATTATTTTTTCCCTTGTTGTGGGAATTTATACAGGTTACTTTAATATTGGTAGTCAGTTAACTCTGAGCCTCAGTATGTTTTGTAGTTTACCAATAATGTACTCGCAAATTATAGTTTTGAAAGGAAGAATTTCAGTTCCATGTATAACAATTGAGAAGTTCTGTAAAATATATTGTACTATAGAAAGAAAATTTGAAAAGTTATCAGGAGTTTCTTGTTTATGTATCTGAGATTTTTCTTGTTGTAAGGAATTCTCTGATCACCTTCCTGGGGTATAGGAAAAAGTGGGCATTTGGAGGAATTTTTTCAGAAATACTGACTAGGCTTTACCAGGCTGCAGGATAGAGGGAGGTGTGTGCCTTCTGCTTTGTGCATTTATAAATCTCAAAGACTTTCATTTAAAAATGAGAAAACAATTAATGGGAACAAGTCCAGAGAGGAGAGAAACAGGAGAATGTTTTTGGTGATTCTGTGAGTTTCCTGATTGATTTATTTCTTTGTTTATCTTAGGTATGTAGGTAGATACTGGAAGTATCCTGATAAAGGTGTGTTTTTCAGTCCTGTGGACAGAAAAGGAGGTTCTGCTGCTCACATAACAGTACCTTGTCAAGAAGGCAGAAAAATTTGGGGCAGAATCTAGATCTGGGGTCCTGTATTCATAATTCTCATTTTCTTCAGTAAGTTTTCCTTCAGTAATTACTGAAGAATCGATACCCAGACTTGTTTCTCTTTTAAATAAAGATTTTACTCCGTCTGGAAAATGTTGTCCTTAGCATTTGCTGGCCTTTTGTAGTGTGAAAATATACGTACATGAAAATACTGCGACATTGTCTATGATAATTATGATTAGCTTAATTACTTTCTATATAATTGTTTCTCAAGATGACCTCCTTTTTGATGACTTTTATTCATTTAGTTTAGGAAAAAAAAAAGACTTAATTGGAATTGTAAATTACAGAGACAAAGGGTACGTTATGGGAAGTAGGTCCAGATCCGTTTGTGTCAGACAGTCACTGTTAGTTTTTATATTCTTAAGATTCATGGAGAAAAATCATTTAAATTGATACGATATGTGCGTGCACAAGGTAATATCAACAACCAATATATTATTTCAAAATCTGGTGAGTTTCTTTATAGAGGATTAGGTTATATAGTGTGGAGACTTCAAAAAGAAAATAGAATTGTGTATTGATGCCTTTAGAAATATTATTTGAAGGCAATAAAATGTTCCCTGAAATTCCCTCCTGAGTGGAGAAAATAGAGTTTGTTTGCAGTAATTGCATTTTCTAGCATTTGCTTTCGCACTTTCCAATATGAGTTAAGCCAATTGGAACCTGTGATTTCGTTTTGCTTATTGGCAAAAGTACCATGTAAATTGATCTGTGATGCATTTATAGAGAATGCTTTGAAAATTTTGAAATAGAGATGGTTTTCTCTTATTAGATTTAGAAAGTATTAAGGTTCATTTCTATATTTTAGCCTAATGTAATAGTAACCAAAAATGTTCCTTTTCAATTTAGTCTTAATCAAGTTCAAGGAGAACGTTTCTACTTAGCCCTGCTGGCACTGGGAAGGCAGAGTTTATGTTCCCGTTCTCGGCCTTGGTATTCAGAATTCGAGATTGGAGCTATCTGAAACCACACCGAGCTAAAATTGATCTAAAACTTGTCAGTCCTGGTACATCAAGATCTTGATCACAAGAGAAAAATGTAAAATTCTGTTGGACAAAATACAGCATATTTCTATGTATTTGCATTAGATGTGCATTATAGACCTTAAACTAGATGCAAATCTCATTTTAAGTGTAAATATGGGGTAATTCTGTTTAGAGGAACACCCTTCAGCTCTGCCAGACAAAAAATATTCCTGCCTGAAAAGCTTATATATATTATTATAAGTGAGTGCTATTTCACTTAAAGCATCTCTTTGAAAGTGGGCACGTAGCACCAGTGCGGTCGTGGTAGTTCTTTGTGTATTGCTTTCCTATGGGGAAAGCATAGAACTACTACTTCTGCAAGAATTTTTTTTTTTCTTAATTAAAGAGAGAAAAAATAAGGCTATTGTGATTTGCGGGGAGGGTGGTGTTTTCTAAATTTAAAGAGAAACTTCATAGCTGTCAGCTTTTTTTTTTTTTTTTTTTTTTTTCTCCTTCCTGGAAAGCTCCATCTTTTAGGTTACACAATTACGAGCCTGAAAAGAAAGCCTTTCCAGGGACTAACAAGCAGAAAAATCTGTGCTGCTTCCGTTTCAAATTTCATAATTTTAAAGTCAATTAGGGGGGACTTTTTACACCTAAAGTTGGCAGTGCCGTGAGCTGCAAAATCTGGAGGCTTTTTTCTTTTTGAGGTTAGGCTAAACAAAACCTTCGCATTCTGTCTGTTTCAAAACAGATAAATGTTATGTATTAACTGATAAAACCTCAGTGAAGCTTCCCATGTTTCAAGAAAAAGGTGTTTCATTAGCAGTAGCTCAGTGAAATTCAAAACAACTTGGAGATCAACCCCAGCGCTTGTGATGTCAGAATAATGTTCATCCGTGGAACGCCGAAGTGAAAGAGAAGATAGTGGCTGATGTTGTGCTACATTTTTTCCTTTAAGGGAGGAGGATATTAATCACAAACAGTTACATTAGAATAATGTTATGGTTGAGACATAAATACATAAAAGCAAGGAATTGTTACCAGTGCAGAGCACTGTTAAATCAGACCCCTAATTAACCAGGTTCTGCAGTGCGTGTGGCCCTGCTGCAGGGCTGATGCTGCCCGTGGCCATGTTACAGCCCTGTGTTGTGCGAAATTCAGTATATTATTCGCCTATGGGAGAGAGAAGGAGCGGAAGCACTTGGTATTGGGTACCGCTGATGCTGCGGTGTCAGACCTCTCCAAAGCGCCCCAGTAGGTTCTGCGCTCGCTGGGACGGGGCCGTGTTCGCTGCCATGCCATACCCTTGGCGCTGCCTTGCTGAGTTGCAGGTGCTGAGGCAAGATTCTCTCGATACTTCCTTGCTTTCATGGGTTTATGACTCAACCTTGGCATTATTGTAACGTAGTTTTTTGTGTTTAATGTTTCTTAGACTGGGTTTTCCATTGCCAGCATGGAAGAAATCCTAATGCATGAGTTTCAGAGGAGAAGGTAGCGGTCTGAACCTGCTGGGTGGCTCGATCCGCAAGTGTGAGTATTAACGCTAGAGCTGTCAGGCCTTGTGAAAATTAATGAAGCCTGACGGTTACAGAGTGAAAGGTCAGAGGCAGAGCTTGCACTTACCTAACATTTCTGTTTTGTTGTGTCTAACAGCGTTTTCAACAAAGGGGAGCTTTAATGTACAAGCTTTAGATTTATCACAGGAATTCAAGGGTCTCAGCTTTTGCTTCTCCCTGTGCTGTGGTCTGATGTTTGCTTTGCATAAAGGCAAAACAGTTAAACTTTCATTCATCTCCTCCTCTTGCTCTGTTGCCCATGTGTGTTTTGCTTTTATTTTTCCTTCTCCAAATTTTTCTTTTGGAGAGGCAGAAAATTAAAGAGGCATCTGAAGTGATGATAGTTTAAAAGCCGGTGGAATACTTTTCATCAAGATTTTGAGAGATCCGGTACTTCAGTTCTTTGTACTTCTTTGGAAGCATGTTCTGGATTTGTGCATGTTCTTTTTTTCATGTGCCTGATTTTTTGTTTTTAATGGTTTCATTCTGTAGATTTCTACAGACAAACAAAGGTAAAAATTTATAGAAATTCATGGGTTACGTTTTGAGGTGTCATGTTGGCTGACATCAGTTTTAGCTATTCCATTGAGGACTTTTTGTGAATGCTGTTTGATGAAAACAGCCAGAATATTTTCACAGTCAGTTGGTCAATATCATCCGAGAAAAGATACTTGTTTTTTCTACCCAGTTTTGGATCTCAGTACGTGCAGTTGATTGATGGTGAGAGAAACCCAGCTTATCACGTGAAAGCTCGAGTCCATATAACTGTACTTATATAGTCTAACTCATTTGTTGCTGCTGAAGGAGAAATTGGAAGCTTTGCGATTCTGTTGTTGTTTTAAAAAGCTGAAAGGGGTCTGTGTGTGGTTGTGACTGTGCCGTAAATGCTGGGAAGAGAGAGTAACCATGGCCCTGAGGTGCAGTAGGCTTTCCATGAGAGACCTCTATGAAGATCTGCAGAGCTGCTGACTAGTGGCAGGTTCTGCTGGTTGCCCTCGTCTGCTGCCCATCGCTGGGCAGCTGTGGCCAGACAACTGATGGCAACCTGTGCTGCTGTGGGGACTGGAAGTCCATAGGAACAACAAAAAATTTGCTCCTTCAATGTTTATCTCTGGACATGTACCTGGTTGGTCACGGAGCATTCAACTATAACCAGCTTTGCGCTTTTGAAGCATATATGATACATCATAAATTCGAGGTGATTCACTTGCACAGGTATCTCACTTGCACAAATTTCCCTCTTTTTGAAGGAACTAAGATTTGTACTTCAAGGTTTCTCAGCCCATTTCTCAACATATGTCCAAAGGGTCTATGAGGCGATGAAATGGGCATGAAAACGCTTCAATTTGCATGGAAGTGTCGTGTGGTTTGAATAGTTAATGCATGCCTATGCATATTCACAGCTTCACATCAAAAGTACATGTGTGTAAATACAGGTTCCTGCCACTATATGGACGGCTAGTATCACATTATTTCTTATTACTCTCCTTCCCTGTGGGTTTTGTAGGTAACAGTAGTCAAAAAATAATGTGATTTTCTATTTTTATAGGGACTTGGCTGTCAATATTCATTGCCAGTCAGATCCCTTTTCATGTCTGGCAGCTCTACAGAATTTGGGTTATGTGACTAAACCATACTCATCTGAAGTATGCCATTAAAACAGGAATGGTTGTTAAACAGATTAAGGACTACTAGGATCCAGTAATTAAGGTGAACTTAACAAACCAACAACTTAGAAACAACTTCCAAAAAAAAAAAACCCAACCAGCCTCCCAGCTTCCCCTCTCGTCCAATGTAATAGGGGTATTTAAAGTCAAGTCTGTTGTTCAGCTAACACTTTAAAGTGATGTAAGTGGTTGCAGCCATAGAAAGAAGTCCTATTTTACCAGCGTTCACAGAGCCTCATTCTTTTTTTGCTACGTCAGTTTTCAGCTGGATCAGTTTCCTGATCCCCTGTGCTCTGCGGCCACCAAATCCTTGTGTTGGCAAAGAGGTTTGGTGGCACAGGAGTGAGGGTGAATGCTGGGGGGACAAAGGCGCGTGGGACTGTAGCTTGAGGGTTGACTTGTTAAACAAGAAGTCACAGAAATCTTCCCAAACTCCCAGATTATGTATTTACAATAAACAAGTCCAGTCTTACAAGTTATTCACAGTTAAATATCTTCGGTTTTATTTGAGCAAGAGCGATACTGACTTTTTTTCTCTTCTGGAAGAGAACAACTTGTCTAATTGCAGTGTTTTCTTGATCAATGATTACATTGTGCCTTTGTTTCTACTGTTGAGCACTGATGTTGAAAAACATCTTAGCCAAAATAATATAAATATATTGAAGATACACAGGTGCACACATATGCACACCATGTGTATATACTCTTATACGTTTTCAAATACTCTACTGTATGTGACTCTGCTTCACAGACTTGGTGCCCTAATCATTTTTAGTACCTGTAATTTTATGCTTTTGATCTCACCTGTTAAACATTTAAGTATTTTTAATTTAAACTCAGTTATTAGTCTGGGAGTTGATAATTGGGGTTTCTGAAGTGCTCATCCCAGCAAACAGATCCTACACTTTTTCTAGTTTGGAAAGCGATTCTTTTTTCTGTTTTCCAGATTCAGAGTATAAATTAGAATGCACAATATTACTGATGCATGATGGAAAATGTAATAGGAAATTAGACTAATAAAGACCAAGTATAGCTAATAAAAATTTAGTGAAGGAAATTGAGGAAAGGCCTTTTCCACCTGTGTATTGTGCTACGGCGTCTCTTTCTGCACAGGCATCATGGATGTAGATGCGCAGGGATTAATCTGGTCATGATGAAACTAAAATACCATGGAGTAGGAGATTTTGTGTGCGACTGTTTATGCTTCCATATTAAACACAGAAGGTCAGCAGATTAGAGGCAAAGGGCAGGACTGCCAAAAGAAAACATAGGAAAATATTTCATAAATTGTATCAGAGAGAATGAATGTTGTGCACTGCCACAGGGCCTTTCAGGGAGAACCTGAATGTGATGAATAAATAGCTAATCTGATTGCAGGTAATTTATTACTGTGATTAGTGCCATATAGTCTTTCCTCAGGGAAGAGGAAAGAAATGGATGAGACTTCCTCTTGCTGCTCCCCTTCGCTTGGCCCTGGCTTTTGGTGTGTTTGCATTTTGATGAGTCCTGTTGCTCATCGCTAGCTCCTGAGCCAGCTCTGGAAAAGGAAAGTGAAATGTGACTGGTTATAAAGCTGGGGACCTGAGTGCCTGGTCAGACGTTGGTGCCCATCTGATGGTAAATATTAAAGTACATACCGGTATGGAATGAAGCACATCTCCTCCCATTGCTGGATGGGGGACCTGGGTCTTTACCCATCACGTCCAGAGCAGCACTGGTTACTCTCCATCTCGCAGCTGGGGCTGGGCAGTACCGCTGAGCTTACAGGTAGATGTTGATGAAGGCCTGTCTTGCCTTATTCCTCAGTCCTGGTGTTGGTCCTTCGGGTTTCATTGGTGTGGCCATGCCCTGAGCTCCCTGATGGCACCCAGGAGGGGCTGTTCCCCTTCCTGGCTCTTAAGACCTAACCAAGCAGAGCCTCTCTATAATCTTAATAAAATCAACAACTGTCTTGACACTAATTGCAGTAAATACTGCGATGTTTGGTTTCCCTTACTGATTTCAGGTGCTTGTATAACATGTATAATGTTACATTTATATGTTTTAATAATCGCCGATGACAGCATTGGTTTGTCTTTTTGTGTCTGGTGTGTCTTCAAATTAAGCCTTTTTTTTTTTTTTTTGAGGTGTCAAGATAAAAAAGCATTGACTTCAAGCAAAATGTTCCTTAATTGGACATAATATTACGAAAATCAGCTGATTTTCAAATCTATTGAAATACATGGGAGACAGTGTAAACCTTGAACGCTTATCCTGAAAGATGAAAAGTTTTCTCTGCTAACACTGGCAAATGTTGATAACTTAGCAGAAACCTGAATTTGACTTCTTCAGCCTGCTTTTCTGAGAATTTAATCACATCTAGCTTGTTTTGGGGGATTGATAGTTATGACAAGTGTATCAAATTTCATGCCAGTGGTATCTTTTATGTTTCCTGAGAGAGGAGAAAATAGCAATTTTAAGTTGTGCCCAGGAGTCACAGAGAGCAGGAATTGTAGGTACCTGACACATCGAGTTTTTAAATAAAAATGAATTGCAGAGCAGCTTGTAGCAGGGATGGGGAAGGGAAGGGGGAAAGGAGTGAGGCATAAGCTGTAGAGGAGCATTTATTGCATTCCCCCAGCTTTTAACGTAACGCAGCACCGCAGAGAGTTATGAATATGTATGATCTGCGTTTTGTTCAGATGTGAGGTCTATGAAGATGTCTGCTTTTTTTTCCAGGGGATTTATAGCTTTTTGTTGTTCTATCCAGACTTAACTAATTTTGCAAAGATGATGTTTATATACATACCTTGTGTAATTCCTTTTTCCGTGCTGTAAATATTGAAAAGCGGAGGGTTTGACTGGTTCCCCTTAAGATTTATTTAGGGGAAGTTAATCTTGTTGTAAATACTTACAACTTCACTTTTGAAACTTTTTTTTTTAAACAACCTCATAAACCCAAGCAGTTTTGAAAGCTGAAATACAAGTTTTAAACTAGCAAAGCCACATCTATTTAGGAGAACTGTGTTCATGACAAATAGATAGCATCCAGTTCTGAGGACCAGAACTGGAAGATGGACCCATAGATTTCCAGATACGTTTTGCTACCTTTATGAAACAAACAAAGCAAACACAACCTTTCCTGAGTGATTATTAGTATTATGCACCAAAATGAATGATTTGGTGTAAGACTAGGAAATCAGGATTATGGTGAAGGCAGTAAAAGGGAGATGAGAGTCTGGTTTTAGCTTTGGTGCAAATTTACGTGTTTTTTGGCAAGTCACAGTGGGACAGATTTTGTAAAAGAACTTGACTTCTGTGAAGACACCATAGTATGGGACCACATTTTTAAGGGAGCTCAGCACCCAGTATGTTTATTTGGAAGATCTGGCACTGGTTGTTGGTGCCAAGTACTTGAAAATCTGTCTCTGAACTCCAAAAATATGTCTGTGTGTGCCTGATCCATGCCTTGTTCCAAACAATGAAAATAGTTGCACTGAGTTGAGGTGATTGAGCCTGGACTCTTTATCTGTGACCCTCACGGTAAATGAATTAACCATATTTGCTTTCTCCCACCTGACATCTTACTTGCTTGAGTTTCATGGTTTCTTCTATGTGCATGCATCTTCCTGAAATGAGATACTACCATCAACTGAACTATAATAATAAAGTGAAAGTCCATTGCAAGTGAAGCAGAGCTTTGAAGAACAGGCTAGGTGTGGAATAAATGCTGCTTCTTGTTGGGTTCCGCACAAATTAATCCAAATAACTGTGTAATTTAAAAAACGACAGCACCAGCCACCCAATTCAATACTGTGTGCCTGGTACTCTCACAACACTCTTGTGAACCATCCTGCAGTCTCTGGTCTGCCCATCCCCTCGGACACCCAGGGTGTCCCACTGCAGGTCACTCCTGTGGATTTAGGGCTCAGGACTGCTGACTGTGACCCAGTCCCATGAGTTAAGGGGTAGGACTCAGACTGACCGCTAAATCAGCGTGTCATCACTTGAAAGCAAGGGAGTGGCAGTGGTTTGTGCCACCTTTGGAGCTGGTGTGGTGCCTACCAGCTTGTTTTGTTTAATGCTTTTTATTATGACATTGCTTTGTGTGACATTACTTTACATTTTAACACAGCTTCATTCAGTGGAAGAGAGGCAGTACTAATAACTCGCGCTCAGCATGGAGATGCACGCGGATCTTGGGTCTTCCATTCCGTCACTGCTAGCTGTCTACTTATTGTGCCGGCAACGCTGGTGTGGGAGGAAAATGTGCTAATTAAGTCCTCTTTTTTGTTATTTCAGGAAACCTACCATATGAATATAAAATAGTGATTGCTGGGAATCATGAACTGACATTTGATAAGGAATTCATGGCAGACCTTGTTAAACAAGATTACTACCGCTTTCCCTCTGTGTCCAAATTGAAACCAGAGGACTTTGACAATGTTCAGTCACTCCTGACAAATAGTATTTACTTACAAGATTCAGAGGTAACAGTTAAAGGATTCCGAATATACGGTGCCCCGTGGTAAGTCTCAATTTAAACTTTCTTTGCTGTTTATTACTTGAACCACAGCAGGAGTCATTCCTGCTGAAAATGCATGAAGCTGCTTTGTTGCATTGCCCTGCAGAACAGTATCAAACTTTGCTGTAAACCACTCTGAAACAATTGCCACGTTTTTTCGTGGATAAATAGGCTGTATTTACCCAGGCGTGTGAAATATGAGAAAAAGAATCGTAATTATTTCTGTTCTGCCTGCTGAATGCACTTAAAAAATTGTGGACTCGGTTTCCACTCTGTGCTTGTGGATTAACTGCAGTGGCATCTTAGTGTGCATTAGGGAAGGAAGCTGCATTATATTGTGTGCTGTTTAGGTATTTGTCTGCTGTGCTAATAGACTAGTATGGTACCATTTAACACCCACACAACACAAGGTTCAAGGCAGCAGGTGCTTTAAGCATTATTTCTGATCAGTTCTAGGCATTTCCTTCTTTTGCCTAAAGTTGTATAAACAAAGTTTCAAGCCACTTGTGATCTCATTCCACCCCTGTGCCGGGCATATGCAGGAAAAATTGCTGTCCAGTTTTGTGCTAAGGAAACTCTTCCTTGTTTTTTCTACATGTTGTTTAATTGTGGTGCCTGATACCTCTGTGTGGAGTCTTGGGTAGCGCTTCTTTTAAATTCTCATGCTAACAACCGCCGCAGTCCTTTGAGGCTCTACCAGAAACCTGAACTTCAGTGATGGTGATAATCATTATGCTACTTGGCATTCTCAATTGTCAGCTGAAGTACTTAGATGCTAATTTATGCACACCTATAAGAAGGGTTTATTATAAGCTTAGATCTTACATTTTCCATGGCAGGCTTGCTTTAAAGGTGAAAGTAGAAGAGGAAGGGGGAATGACAGGGATTGATCCAAGGAATGGGGCAAACCTATACAGACAGTAGAAATTTTCCCCTTTATCTCGTCTCTATTGACGGTTCACTTGGCTCCCAGGCCTTGGTGAATCATACAACAACACACACGTTGATGCTTCTGACAATGCTGCTCTTTTTTTGGTCATATCTATACATTAGTGCTGGCTAGAAAATTGTGATCTAGCTTTGTATCTCACATTCTTGACTTAAGCTGCTGATTTTTTTTAATTTAAGTCATAGCCTTTAGCTAGTGGTTTAAATCAGCCTGACATTGCTTAGCTTAAAAAAACCCACAACTCTTAAATCCTGCAGTATCAGCTAATTGGGAAGGATGATCTTATTTCAGGCTAGGAATCATCTCTTAAAGACATTTCAAAGTAATTTTTTTTAGTATAGCAGCATATAATACAGAAGAAGGCAGGGCACATAAATGCCTTGGGGAGTGTGGAGTGAATTTGAGACTCGCAAGGTGAGCAGCCGTGTGAGCTGGAAGGTGAGCTGCTAAAATTGTGTTCAGCTTCTTTCATGTGTATGTCTTGGACTCAGAGGGCTTGTATTCTTCAGGCATCCAATGATTACGAAGTGTAGGCATCTTTTCAGATTTATTTGTGGCAGATTTACTTGAACTCTGCTACTGCAGACCTGCCGGAGAGATCTGGAGAACGCAGGATCCAAGCCTGGGGAAGACAGAGTTTGGTGTTCTGAAATGGAGAACTGTGTGATATGCCCATTTTCCCCTCTCTTGCTTCCCGAACCCATAAGGGCCATCTGTTTTCCTTTTGTCTCCAGCTGCATTTAGAAGTTCTTTTCATTTTGCAGGTATACACGTGGATTTAGAATGTTTGTTCTGAAATATTAAGGGACACCACATCAAGGAACTGAGTTGTTTTAACCATAACAAGTGAATGGCATATGTAATTTAACCTAGTCATGGAAGAGAAATCTTAATTAGTCCTCCCTATGATCCATTAATAACTGGATTTTTCCAATTAGTGATCACTGGGAAATAAAGCTAGACTGCTGGAAAGGCACGCTGAGCTTCAACTAAGTGCAAACTTTTCCTCTCTCTTGAGGGATGTTTCATTTGTGTTCAGCTGTGAAAACCGGTTGTTGATGCATGTTTTGAGCAACTGTTGATGTGGAGTTGAGGCTATCATTTTGAAAAGAGCTTTTTAGATCAGCTAGTCTGTGTTTGGAGCACTGAGATGTGGTGTCGCCTTCTCTTTTTCTTTCTGACTTTCTCTCTTTTTTTATAATGACAGTTCCTGGAGCAGGTGAAAATTCAGCTGGTTTCTTGCATTTTAGCTGATCTTTGAGAAGAAGGAAAAGTCATATGAGATACTAGAGAAATCTGTTTCGAATCTGTTCTGTGCCTGGAAACTGAGACAGAATGATCAGACAAGCCTGTTAGCACTTCTTAATTTTTTTCTCCTTCCCCTCCAATCACACTGCACTCTACTACTATAAATCTTCAGATTACCCCAAAGGAAGAGAAATTGTCAGGGTTTTGTATGTATTTATGGCCTTCTTACCCCAATTAGTTCTGTCACGGAAGTGGAACACCAGTCATTAACCCAGAAGATGCTCCAACCCTAAAATGAGATAAGTTGGCATGTTCAATTTATGTGCATTTTTCTAAGTATTTCCAGAGGGAAAAAAATTCTCATTTGCTGATAAAGCTACTGTTTTTAATTTAAAAAGAGGGATCAAACCAAGAATAACAGATGTGATTCTGGAGGTTTTCGCCTGTCAGGGGTTTCTAAGAAGTAATTGCCAGAATACTGGGAAAACTGGCTATAAGTTATCTATTTAGAAAATGTAAATTGCCAACTCAGTGTAACTACAGAAAAGAAATATCAGTCCATATTCATTACATGTTATTACTCATGGTACATCTGAAAGCTTTCTAAAGACCTAAGAGAATTCAAGTAGTGCCTCCTAACTTACAATTTAGTAGAATTTGTATGTAGAAAATAACTTACAATACACGGGAGCATTCATGTGTATTTGCAATTGGAATGTGCGGTGGTGCATATCAACGGCCTCTTAAGGAGCAGAAAATTTGAATTTAGCCTGATAGTTCTGAGAGTATTAAATGGCATTAGCTGGAGGGGAGTTGAAAACAAAAGTATCAGCCCCTAAAAGAGGAAAGAGCAAGGGTGGGACATGAATCATGAGAAGCTCTGCTCATTTTCAGAGGTGGAGAATGTAAAGGACATTTTCACACCTTAAATAGGAGATTCTTTGATGTGCCTTAAAGGAGCAAAATGGCTGAAGATTTTCCATTTGGTCTACCGAGAAGAATACACAAAAACATTCCCCTCCTTTCTCTTCCTTCTGACTTTGCCCTGTGAACCTGGCTTCTTTGGTGGGGAAATTACTGATAGTTTATACTTTATGCAGTCAAAACTCCTAAAGATTCCAATGGAAACATTTTCTCCTTTGAAAATCTGAGATTGAGGCTACTTATTGAACAGGACAAAAAAGCAGAGAGTAATGAATATATGAATTTTTAAGCCTTCAATCTCCCTTCATGAAGTATAGGTAAGCATAACTCATACTGATCTATCTGTAAGAGGAGAGACAGTCTGTTTTTACTGCAGCTTTGGGTGCTGAATATGTATAAGTAAATATAAGTTGTATTTAAATTCAAAGGTTGTTATTTTAAAATACGTGTGTCTTTTTAAAATTATATTTAAAATTGTTCATCCACACTAAGGACTGAATTTACTGTAGTATAGACGTTTGAATACAAATATTCTAGCAATGTCTGTTTTCTAATGAAGCTTTAAAAGCCTTGAAACCACCAGAGAACTGCAGTTAACTGGAGCCAGAATTTGTTTAAACCACGTTTTGACAGAAACAATTGTTCAGGGAGAATATTTTTCTCTGCTTTATCTTGTTCTGCTCTTCAGCTCTACAGGTAGCTTTTTTGGTTTGCTTGCAAGACAAAAAGAGATTAAATGGAAAAGTATTCTGATAAACTTTATTTTGCGTGCATAGAAATTTATGGTAGTTAATTTCACGAATAACGAGGCAATAAACTTTATTTATAGATTTTGAATTCTGTTCTGCATAAAAATTCCACAAAAAAGTTATAAGCCGTAAGTATAAAATAATCTAATAAAGAAGTCATTTACGTTATTTTTAGCTATTAAAATATATGGGCAAATTCCACCCATAGCTAGCAGAGTGAAAAGTAAAACTGAAGACCCAAGACTTTCTGCATATATATTTGTTTAGATAACCATAGCTAGATGAATCTTTGAGAGAAGAAAGTGTTTCATATAAAAGCGAATTTGATATAAATCAATGCATTTTAATGGTTAACAGAATCAACTTTATGGAAATAACTGAAAAGCACAAATTTAAAAGATAAAAATTGATTATTTAAATAACGACTGAAATCTGCAATTTGCATCATTGTGATGAAAATCAGTTCATCCTGAATGAAGCTGGGAATAAAACTCTTCCCTCCTGACAGGAACAGCAGCATTGTTCGGCAATATCCTGCGCATTTGTCAAGTTGTAGCTTGTTCAGGTCTCGAGAACAGAAGCACAAAGCTGGCCTCCCAGTTGCTTTTAATGAATACTAGTGGGTTTTTCCTATGTCCAAGAATTTGATCTGTAGGGTGATCCAGAGGTCAAGAACAAACGGCTCACTATCGCTAACCTCTGCGAAGCCAAGGCTTTCATTTGCTTTTTTTAGTAACTCTAGAGGAAGTGCCTTAACTCTTTTGCAGAAGCAAAATTTTAATTGGCATAGATAATGCAGCCGTAAGAAAGTATAGACAGATTCAGTCATCTCCTTTAAAAATGATGGTTTGTGCAATTTTTTTCTTTTCTTTTTAGCCCGGTGTAAATTTGGGGGATTTCATCGAATGGTTTTGCATCAGTTTGAAATTATTTTTATAACTGTTTCTTTCTCTGCTTCATTTGCAATTGTATTTTAATACAAGTAGCTCTAAGTTAGTACCTCTCCCTTGTTTTCAGACTTTGTGTTTATCCTGTCAGAAAAGCATCAGATGCTGGTTTTTTTCTTTTCAATTATAAGTTTTGTGATGCATCACGGATTTTGCTGACAGTCTTCAAGTTCTTGAAATAGCAAGCAAATTAACAGCAGATATTGAGCGTGAGGACTGGAAAACCAATTGGCAACTCACATGATAGGATTCAAATACACTGATGGCTTGGAATGGGTCTCATTTCTTTTATTTTCATGCTCTTAGTTGGCAATTAGCTTGCACCTAAAAAAGGGAGGAATAGAAATTGGACTACTCAGCAATAAAGTTCTTCACTGCTGTTCAGCAGTGAGGAAACCAGGGGCAGACTGGATGAGACTGTTGGTGTTGTACCAGTTTTTCAGGAATTCCGGCATTTATGCAGTAGAAGTCAGCAACTGAGAAAAGTTTTGGCAAAGACTGAAGTCCTCTGTCTGTGTGTTAAACAAACACACCACCACTGTAGCATGGCTCTGTATAAAGGTGCAGGCTTCTGTTTCATTTTTCTTGGCATTTGTCCTTCGAGTCTTTCATTTTAGGATCGAAGAATGTATTCCCCCCGGTCTGGAATTGCAGCGGTTTGTTTACATTTTTTGCCTTGTTGGGAATGTCGCTGATTTTTCTTCACTCTCTTTGATATCAGATTCATTTCTAAGTAAAAAATTTGCCCTGTTTACTTTTAAAAGCTTGCTTTCTTTTCTTTTTTTTTTTTAAAAAATATATAAATAGTGGAGTGTTTATGATTTTAAATATATTGTCTCATAAGTCATTTTTAATACTATGATGCAAGCCCGTCCTGCCTAGTTCTTTGGAAAGCTCTGCATCTCAGCGCTGGGGCACATTGTGAAGTCTTAACCTTTCCTTCAGGCTCGACTGCAGCAGGAATGAGAACTTCACAGTATTCATTACTAGCGTAACACACAAACAGCGTCTTCTTGGAAGTCTAGGTGGAAGTCTAGCCGGTTCAAGCAGATAGAAAATGTTGGCTCTCCTAACTCTTTTGAATCTCTCCTTGGGGTGGAAACAGGGATTTGAACTCCGTCAGATCAGAACCACACAGATGATTGTGGGAATCTGTCTCTCCAATTCCGGCTACATTTTCCTAGAGTTCAGTAGGTGCTCCACAAAAAAAGCAGGGCCAGAATGAGCACAAACTGTGCTGTTGAGGGGCTCATTATTTGTGATGGTCTCCTGTTTGTAGGTGGAAGTGTCGTTTGCTCAACCAGGATATACAAGTTGGGCAAACATCAACCCACAAGTCTTGCTTGTCTTCGTAGTTTTGTTGTGTTTTGTTCTGGATTTTTGTTTTTCACTTGCCAGCTGTGAGGAACAAGAAGTTTGCTTTCCTTTTGCTGAGCGCTGGAATAACACAGGGCTCAATGCGGCATTTGTGTGGACTGAGCAGGCTGGAAGCGTTTGCACCCCGCGAGGAGTTAGGAAGAGTAGGGATTAATGACAACACTGCAAAACTCCTGAAATTTTTCAACTCTGCCAATACAGACTTCATCTTGGGAAGAAGGCTGAAAACTCTTGGAGAATGGGAGCTGGGGAAAGAGGAGGGGAAGGGGAGAGTTAACCCAAATGTGGAGATACGCTGTTCCTTACAGGATTGGACTCAGTGCTGTGGGTTGATGCTTGCTTGAATAAATTCTTCTGCACTTCAAGATTTCTGCTTTTCCATTTTCTTCTACCTGTGTGCGCCATACCTCTTTGTGGTACCCTAGTGCAGAGGGGCAGACAGACGAGACTGAAAACGCCATGCTGTTCAGGTTAACTGGAAAATTATTTCTATCGAGGACAGCCACCTTCCCAGGAGGAGAGTGGAAAAGTCAAGAGAGGGGCTTGAGCTTTGACTAGCTGACATGAGGACGGATTTTGCATTGGATGCTGCTCTTCAAGCCCCTTTCTTTCTTTCCTTCATTGCCCCTGTGTGGTATACCCTGAGCAGGAAGAAGGAGGGAGCAGCTGGATCCTTGGAGTGACAGGCAAAGAGGCTACTGGAGGATGTGTGGGCGAATGCCAGCCCAGGGCCTGGCTGCAGCAGCTCGGAGCAGGAGGAGGTTCAGGGTCCTCTGGAGGAGCTGGTGAGCCAGGACTCCAGCAAGGAACTAAATGGGAGACCAAGCCTTTGCTGTAGCAGTAGGAGGACTACGTGAGGGGCTGTCCCATCCAGCCCAATCTGCATGAACACGTGTGCGGTTCCAGCAGGATATTTAGATCCAAGCAAAACAGATTTAAAATTTCTGGATGTACAAATCATTTCTAAGTCAGGAGGTGTGACCCTGAGTGAGAAGAGACTGCATGGGATGATACCTGCATGGTGCAAGTGCCAACCCACACTGAAAAGATGCAGCCCACACACTCCCCTTCAGCAGGGTACCTAAATATGCCAAGTCTGGGACATGGGTAGTTTCACCGACTCAGTGATATTAGTAATAAGCTTTAATTATATACATAATTATCAGTTAAATACAGATATTAAGAGCATTGATGAATTAAGTTGGAAAAATGAGGATACTTTCCAAGTGTCTTTACAAGATGTGGTGAAATTAATGAGACTGGGGGGATGACAAGGGAGAAAGTAGTTCTTGTCCTGTGCACTGTCAGGAATGTGAAGCATACCCACAGGTGGCTCACTTAATGTTCATCGATTCAGGACAAACAGGAAAAAATTTGGAAGCGTTTACATTGCTTCAGGTGGATGATAAAGCTCACATTATGTGATGGTGATAAAACGCAATAGAAATAAATGGAAGAGAAATTATGTTTGAAAAACTGTACTTGGTTTACAAAAGTAAGTCAAGTAGCAAGTGACTCGATTTTGTTAGCTCCCAGTGAAGAATCAGATTTCTTATGACTGTCTTCAAGATTATTTGGGTCATATTTATCTAATACTTATTGATCAGAATGCTAACTTTACCCTGACATGTGTATAAAATGCTTAAAGTAGTTCACAGAGGCTATGAAATAAAGCAGAGATTGCACAAGCACTTCAAATAAGAGAACACTGATCGTGAATCTGAGCGTAGACATAAAGGTCAAGAGTGACAGCTACATTCATCAGATCTTTCATGAGAATCCGTTCAGTAGAATGGATCTGGCACCTTATTTCAGAACTGGTCAACCCTCATGGATTCAGTTGGAAATCAATGAGACTGCTGGGTATTTATAACCACCTCTAAAATGCTTAGGTGCTAGTCTGTATTATGGTTTGTGTGCAGCTCTAAAGTATGAGACTTGCTGACATTTATGACTCTACTAGTTAAATACCAAAATCTTAATATGGCTGAGAGCTGTGCTTGTGTACGTGCACACAGAGAGAAGGCTTAAGCAGTGGTTTACAAGCAGGAAGCTGTCAGCAGCTTATCGTTGTGCCTTGGCAGACGTGGCTGAGTTGTGTATACCCCGAAGCAGAGAAAGGCCTCCCAAGTGGTGATTCCCTGCTGCCTCCTCAGTTAGTTGATTTTGGATTATCCAAAAGTTCCGGCGCCAGCACAGCCCAGTTCGTATGACATAGACCCAACAGGTGAGCTGTACCTGCTCATTAACCGGGTATGTGCACAAAGACCTATAATTTGGCCAATCCTGCTGTAACGTAGTCATCTCCTTATGTATAGTCAATGGCACTAATATAAAATTTATATCCTCAATATGTTGTCTGCCTGTTCTCTGGATAGTATGGAATGAACGTAGTTGCAAGGGTAAATTACAGTACACGCTATAATTTTGCACAAATAAGGACATTGTTTTATGATCTGTGCATACAGTGTACCTGGGGAAAAATAATGGCAGTTGCCACCTAGTAACTCCATTCAGTATTCCTCTTCTTTAGCATTTTGTATAAAGCCTTCTCTGTAAACGACTCAGTATCCTTTTATATGCGTTCTTCACTGGGTGCCTTACATACTGACGTGCATGTCATGCTTGGAAACCCTGTGCCCTGTGGCTGCTTTGAAAAAGAAAATAATTCTTCCTAGAAAATGACCAGATGATGATTTGAAATCATCTGACATGTGTCCTCGTATTTCTTTTGCCAGTAACGTTGGTGAGTACTTGCAGATCTGCCAACGTGTCTCTCCTCTGCTTTTCGGTTTTGACGCTTCAGCAGCATTTGCTGGATGGGCAGGATGGACAAGAAAGTTGTATGGTCTGGTTCCTCAGAAAACCAGTTTATTTCTGTCTGCATGTGAATCAGTGTATCTTACTGGCAAAAGCTGATGTTTTCAGCTGCTGACTGTATTGCCCGCTTGAGTAAGGTTTATAGTTTGTACCCTGAGAATGTGCTTATGGATTGTGTATCACCTCAAACTTTATATAAGAAAAGCTTTATGTAAGGAGGAAGGCTGAATCTTTAAATCTCCTTTTCCTGGCACAGATTTTAATGCATCTCGTTTCCAAAACTGGGAATGTAATAAAAAGAAACGGCAAGAAAGGTGTTCTCTTTAACACTTCTCTTGGTGTTCCATCTGGGCTGGGACATGCTTGGGACACTTCCATGTCCTGCATCGCAAGAAAACGGAAGAGAAAGGCAAACTGAGTGCTAATTCAAATACTGTAGTTTCAAATTGTTCCTGTTTTTAATATGGGATGTCCCAATACACTGTAATCCCCAGCATTGAGGGTACCTGAATTTGTTTTTTCAGTTCTCGGTAAGTTTGTCTCCCTCTTCTGCTTGTGAATATAACTCAGGTTTTATATTCGTTGAGAAACCTGGAAAATACCATCTTTCTTAAGAATGTTTTCCATTGCCTAACATGAAGATTCTTTTTAGTAAACTAGGTTTATAAGGTTCAGGGAATGACATTGCTTGTGTTCTTGTGTGTATAGCACCAGAAGAAGTTGAGCTTTTGGGAAAGCTTAGAAAATACAGAAATAAGTATAAATCACTCTGATAAAGTTCAGTATATCATTTAATCTCTCTGTAGACGGGGAGGTATGAAATCCAGCCTGCCTGGAGTGAGAAGGATTTTTTTGCTTAATTCAGGATTTTGTTTGGACAGCAGATGGCACGTGTTAAATGAGGCGCTGGCCGGCAGCGCTACCTGCGCTGCTTCTGAAGCAGGCACAGGCGCGCGTTTTGTATTGCCGTTCTCTGCACTACATTTCGTTACATCCAATCAAATGGAATACTTTCAAAAGCAGAGAAATAGTTTCCCCAGGAGAAGTTCCATCGTTTCCTGTACGGTGTGTGTGCAGACATATAGCTCATGTGTAACTTCTAGTTGTTGAACGGTAGCAAAACTCCAGGTAATGAAAAAAATGCACATTATCCTGTGTCATATATGCATCTGCTGTCATATCGCGGTGGCAGCAGTGTTTTGAATAACAGTCGTTTGTTATATGTCAATATTGGATTTGCTGATCCATGCATGTGTAACTGAAAAGTGTAATTCCTGCAGATTTTATAATCACCTAATCTCAACAGAAATTAAAGTGACACATAAAGTGGAGGGGAAAGTATGATTTGTTTCAGGGAAAGATTTTGTTGTCGTTGCTGCTGTTTCATGAATTTTGGAGTTAAAATACAGATAAAATATTCAGAGATGCAGAGGCTGATAGTCCATCTGGAAGTGAGCTGCTTTAGCACAGAACAGCGAGACCTCGCCATAAGGATGTGCCTTTTCGCTGATAATTACTAGCAGTCAAACTACCTAGAGTGTACACCTTTTCTTATTTATATTCCAGTCCTGTAACCTTCCCTATTCTCCCGTGCCTTTGTTCTATTAATCTACAAAACAGGGCTCGACTTGTGATTAGTCCTTAGAGGTTGTTTCTATTAATCAGGCTGCAAAACAGGTCTGCTTGGATGTTCTGTTGCAAGTGCTTAATGTGCTTTCCTCATCAGTCCGTGGCACACAGCTCCTAGGGTTGTCTTAAATGGCAATGAAATCAGTGATGTGTCTGCTGCGCTTCCTTTGTGTTTACGTCTTGATTGTGTTGCTGTAGGATGGGGGAAATAGAAAGAGGGAAATAATTGCAGTCCTGTAGAAAATTGCTTAAGTTAGTGACATTTGTGGCTCCACGTTGAGGGAGAGCCTGGCGGCAGCCGCAAGACAGAGGCTGGCACAGCGGAACCGCTCGGTAGGTGTGTTTTGAATGAGGAGAACCTGCCCCATCTTTAAATGTGAGGATTAAAATCCAAGCTTTGATTACAGGTAGGGGGCTAAGTTCTATATTCTTTTATAGAGTTCTAAAGATAAATCTATCCCCATAACATTCAGGGAGTCATTTGAGATAGTGTGCATTTTTCTGCAGTAGGTAGAAAAGCCAGACAGATTTCTGCTGATATATATAAAACAAAAAACCCCATCTATCTAAGAATTACTGGAATATAAACAAAAAACCCCAAACTGAACTGTTCTGTAACACTTCCATTATTAGAATTTATTGTAAAATTTGAACAATAAACAGCATATGTAGTGAGAAACTAATCTAGTTTCATTATAGAAGATATTACTAACTATAAAAGCGTAATGATTTATGCTTCTAATTAAATACAGTATTTCCTCCCTCTAGGAGAAAAGTATCTATTTTTGAAAAGTATCAGAAGAAACAAACCAGACCCCTAGCTATTTTTCCAATACTGTTCCTTTGGTGTTTTGTGTGTGGTTTTTTTTTTTTTATATAAGTTTCTGTTATGTTGATTACATATTGCTTTGCCAGCTCAATAAAGTCTGTCACTGAACTAGAAAGAACTTAGGCTGCCGTCTGGAAAAAGCCCTGGCCCTGAGGCAGCAGGGTTTGTCTCAGCTGCTGTGCTTGCCTCTCACTCTGTTCGTGCCCATTTTTTCTGTATTCCCACAGCATATGCCTCGATTTCTCTAGTGCCCAAGCTTATATCACCAGCCTTAGCAAAACTGGTCCAGTCTTGGCTTCCAGTGAAGTCCACACCTGTCTTCTTGTTGGCTGAGAGCTGGTCCCTCACCGCTTTGTGCCATCATTTAACCGCTAATTTGAAAGGCTTCGTGCTGCCTCACCCCCAGCTACAAACCCCTTCATTAGGCTGTGGTTTGTCCAGTTTGACCTTTCATGGCCTAAAGAGCGGAGTTAAACGCTGGTGTGACGCCTCCCTCCTGGCTGACGCAGTGCAGATGGAATGCCTTCGCTTGTGCCTTGTCGCTGACGCGATCCTGACACCAATAGCCGAGCGAGCGGCTTACGCTCACCCAGGTAACCTATTTCACGGCAATTAAGGAGAAGGAGTTCCCAAAGGTATCGTGTTTTGCACGTTCCTTGTGCCTGCTCCTTACTGTGGTGTTTGAGGAGGAGCTGGGATTGTGGGTTACCACCGTCTCCCAGCGGCAAACCTCGAGGTCTTACAGAGGACTAACCATTTGAAGGTGCCATAGAGTAAAGCTGTTTTTTCAGAGGTTTGCAGACTAGTAACAACAGACTCTTAAACAATTTAGTAATAGTTCGTACCGTCCAACGTGATTTTCTTTCCAATTCTAGCCATCTTAGTATAATGCTATTTCAAAGCCACCACTGTGAAATTTTACGTATGTTGTTCTTACGAGGAATTCAGAAGAAATAGGCTCCCTAATGTGGTTCTCTCTGGTTCCCCTTTGGTAATTTCATTTTCACCAGCTATTTCTAATGGTTGGTGGTTTTTTGTTCTTTCTTCTTTTCTCCTCCCTCCTTATCATTTCCCCAATTATCAGAGAAATCGCTCTTCCTGCATTGATTCATTTCGACCAGAGTCTGGAAGGCACAGAGAATCAAATTAACTAATATTTTACTTTTGCATGTGATTAATGCTAATGCTTACAAAGAAGAAAATACTTTGCTGTGATTTAATTTTCATTCTCCGGTTGATTCCCAGTGATTTAATTTTGCAGAGGGTTGTCTCTCTGCGTATTGTCTTTTATGGAATCATTGAAGTTAGAGATGGAAAAGACCTATTAAGGCATTCTGCCATCACAGGATTGTCTCCTATGCTGTATTTTTGCATGTTTTGCCTAGTCTTAATGAACGAAGAAAAGGAGGTTTGGTTAATTCCTTTTGAGATTGTTCTTTAGTGTAGTAGGCATTCCTAATGGGAACTACTGTTCTGCTTATATTCTTCCTCTGTTCATTTAATTTAAAAAAAAACCAAACAAATTTTACCATATTTGAAGAGGTGAGCCTAAAGGGTTCTTGTACCTTTGGCGGTGTTTATTTTCTTGTACCTTTCAGGCCCTGTGTCAATTACATTATATACTCAGTCTTTGTAATCCTTTCGGTTTTTTCTCTTTTGCTCTTTCTTATTCTGGTGACCTTTTTTTTATATTCCTGGGCATTGAATTTTGGTTGGTTGGTTGTCTGGTGGAGTCGTTTGTTTTCTTTTGGTTTGGCTTTTTTTAAAAAAAATTTTGGCAAGAGGCTCAGAACCAAACCCCAGTAATTCCGCGTGGATGTCACTAACGTAGTGCATGTTGAGTGGAGGTATTTGGCTAGTTGAAATACTGATGTGGTATGGCGACCATATGTTTCATTGCTTCTGCAGAAAGTCCAGACTTGCGTCACCCTGTCTTTTTGATGTCTTGTGATACATCCGTGCGTGTAGCCCAGATCATTTGATTCTTTTTGCCATTCATGCTGCAAGCTCATACATAATTTGCTGTCAGCTGCTGCCTCTAGGTCTTTTGTTTTAGCTTAACGGCTTTCGGGTTTCTTCCTCTCACTGATTATTTACGTTTTTTAATTCTTCGCAGATGTGTTAGCCTGCATTTTTTCAGAAGGAATCCCGTTTTCTTCTCTCAGTGTTTCTAACCCCCTTTTGCATAATTTCTTTCCCCGCTGTCATGTTTATAACACCTCTCGCTGTATTGAAATCTGTGAATTTAATTAATGTAGTGTTTACCCATTCTTCCAGATCATTAATAAAGATGTTAAATAAAACTGATCCTAATACCAATCCCTGTGGCAATCCCCTAGCACCTCCCTTGTGCTGCTGCAATCTATTTGTTTATAGCCCTTTAGCCACTATTCATCGGTGTGATAGTCCTCACAGGCAAACCAGCTTCAGATTTTTGAAAAGGGATTGTGTCACATTTCGCCAAAGTCTGGGATGATACAATCTCCTACATTATTTTAATCTACTGACTGGACTGAATTTAATATATTTACAAAAATGAAATGTGATGAAATAGAGCTGTGGTTTTGGAGCACTTTGAAATCTTCGCAGCTGAGTAGCTGTAATTCTCTTTTCTTAGAGCAATTACACCTCCTCCACCCCCACCCCACACCCACCCCAATTAAACTGTAATTTTATTCTGTCCTGAATTTAGACTTACTAGGATATAATTCTTGGTATCACTCCTTAATTCACGGTACACAGATCAGCACCATATTTCTCACTGCTTCTCCAGGATCTGATTTGAAAACAAAAGTACTCCAGATAGAATTATTCTGTTAATATTTCAAGCTTTGAATTGTCTATTGCTTGTTTGTCAGCAGTCATGGTGGGCAGAGCTTGGTTATTTTGTAATTTATATATATATGTATGTATGTGTGTGTGTATTTCTATCTGAAATTTCATTCACCCGTTTGCAAAAGCAACAGCAAACTCTTGGCTTAATTTTAAGTGCACACTTTCATCCTTGTGAAATTTGTAAGATTTATGTGTTTGCTTAAGTTCAACACGGGTTTAAGTGCTTTCTTGCTGTGCAGCTTGGGGGTATGTATCATTTGCTTAGTAGCCCACTGAATTTATATTTCATTCAAATTCCAAGATACTTTAAATTGCAATGAGAAAAAACTTTTGCTTCATGACTTTTTCCATGTACATTGCGTGCATCTATATGAACTTGAATAGCAAGCTGTGTCATCAGCAGTTGAATAAAAACAGTCTTGGGAAATTTCAGTTTCTTTTATTTATGTTTGGCTTGATTTGGCTCCCTGCAAAAATCGATTTTTACATTATGAAGGGTAGTGTGGAGAGTTTATCTGTCACAGCTTGGTTGGAATGTTGTGCAGTTCAAATCACTGAATCGCTAGAACCAGGAGAAGAAAAGGTATTAAAATAAGGGTCACAGCCCTGATTTATGACTGTGCTCATCCAGAGCTATAGTAACATAAAACCAGAGCACTCGTTATTACCTTTCGGTCGGTTGGGGCTGGGGAGCACTGCAGTCCGAAGGCAGAAACAGCTTGTGGCGACTGCGGGGCTCGCACCTCGCCGGCCGCTCTGAAGCGGGCTTTCTCCCTTCTCCCTGCGGCAGAGGGCAACTTCTCCAGCGACAAGAAGCAGTGAGGTGCTGTATTAAATGACTTTAAACACAGTGATTTTGATGTCATCCTACAAGCATTTAAATCCCACTAAAATCAGGGAAGGGAAGGGAGGCTGGGAGACAGCTTAGTCTCAGTTCCAGCAAAGCTGGGTGTGAGCTGCCATATTACTTGTTAATACAGAATTCCTCCAAGTCAGCCAGGTTTCTGTATTGTTCCCTGGGTTTCTGGTTCATTCCTCAGGATATAAAACGGGGAGCGTGTGCTGACTGCAGGAGGGACGCGGTTACTCCTTCAGTTGTGCTCCACATTTTGAACTGGCCAAGTTTATAGTGGGTAAGTTCTTTGGATCTTTTTGCTGCAGTTTTTTAGTCTGGGCTTTGGTGGAGTTTTGGTCTAGTGCTAGGTACGCTAAAATGGGATTTACTGTCTTGTTGGACGATTACTTCAGAACAGAATTAGGACTTCAGTAAGATCTGCTAATAATGAATAGTGTGAGATGCGGTGACAGGTTTGGTGTGTCTCTGTACTTCTGTAAATGTAGGGATGTCCCGTTTGAATTGAAGTGCTTGCTGTTGAAAGCAGGCAATAGAAAGTGGCATGATATGTTTTCAAACGGTGTTACCTACCCTATGTATATTCTTAGTGTGTTGAACCCCTGAGGAGAAATCCACTAAGAAGTTACTGTACCCTCCCATCAGAAAGCCACATGATTTGCGCTTATGCATGTATGTGAAAGGCAATTTCACATAGGTGACTGCTGTGAAATAATTTTAATTCAGACTTTATTTCTTTATTTCAGAAATACTAATAGGCAAGAGGGAGATACAATAAATACATTAGTTTTGTCAGCAGGTGAACTGTCGGGTCATGGGTTCTTCATGTAGAGGAGAGAGAGTGCTCTGGAAAGGTGTCTGTAGTTGTGCATATGGATGTCAGAAATGCCTTTGAAATTAACAGCACAGTTACTGTGCTAGTAGAAGAACACATATCTTCAAGGAGATCTGGTCCTTCTGCTTCTTGAGTGATACTGTGTTAATATGTACCACAGTTGAATGATACGACTATTTTTAATTATACTGTTTGATCTATATTAATTGCTGCAGAGTAGTAATCGGTGGAACTGAATGTTTAAGGTTTGTTTGCAGACCTGCAGACTGCTAGGCAGCTGCTGCCTACGGTGGCTGGGCTTCCAGGGAGAGCCACATGGATGTCAGAAGGATGGAGCATATGGATGAGGGAACAGGGGAGTGGGGTCCCAGCTCTGACGCTCTCTCACCAATACAAGGAGCAGGAGTAGCTGATTTCTTTGCCTTACTTTCCTCATCTACAAGATGAGGCTCATAATATTTATATGCTTTCCTCATTGCCCGCCATTTGGACAATAGTTTCAGCACGTGAAGCACTGTGAAAGTGCCAAGCATTAGCGTTAACTTATTTTTAGCAAGATGATCCAGCAAGGTACTGAGGAGATGCAGACTTTCTTTCATGAATGGTTTCAAAGGAGCCAATGGGACTGTTTGCCTGCTCAAAGTTTGGGTACTTGCTTAAGTACTTGGCTGGATCACTGCGCTGGAAAGCTAAGTAGGTGTCTATTTTTTGCTGGATAAGAAGGGGCGTATTTTGAGATCCTGTTGAAGTGGAATAGATAGCTGTGTTACTTGAAGTGGGAGCTGATAACGTGTGATTTCAGGACACTTGAAGCCCTCTTCTCCGAAAAGAGGAAGGTTAATAGAAACCGTGCACTGAGTTTACTTCCTGAGATTTCTCTTTGGGATGGTAAATGCATCACTCATTAATAACTGGCCTATTAAGAAAGATTAAAAGAATGCAGAGAGGCTTCAGTCTGTCCTGCAGTACCGTGGAGTCAGGGAACACCATCTGAGATTGTTTGCTGGAAATACTGTGCTCTCTTGTTGCTGCCCGAGCCCAGCAGCGGGCTGGCTAACGTGCCTTTTATACAGAATCCATCCCCCCAACCAAGTCTGTACCCGAATGCCTGCTGAGAGCTGCTTCTCCCAAGGAGGTGAGGAGCTGTCAAAGACCTGGGCAGTCCCAGCCCTCCTTTTCTCACCCTGAGCTTCAAGTCCAGCCCGTTTTTTTTTTTCATGGAGCTGTTAGGAGGTTATTTATTTATTTATTCTTCCAGTAGACCCACCTTGGCACTGGGTATCTGTGGGGAAGGTATTTAGACTTCAAAGGAATTTAGACCTTCATTTGAACTTGAGGGTGGGCTGCACATGAGCACCTGTGGGAAGAAATGAGCCTTTGTGCCTCACAAAATAATACTAATATTCATGCATACCTACTAATTACTGCCTTTATTTAAAATCAGACTGAAAGTAAAAGATTCAATCTTCCATCAAAGGCACTTCCCAGGTATTTGAGAAAAGACTCCTGCAGTCCAGGCGGTGAAAACTGACACTTCTTCTTACCTTCTATCAAAAGCGGTGTTGAAATGTAGGGCCTGTTATTGTATATTTATTCAAGCATCAATCACAATCAAGCCTCCTGCTAGTTCATCTGTAAGGGCATTGTAATCCTATTTTTATCAGTTCCTTCCTGTACATCACACAGTTAAAATAGCATGAGTAGGGGTCAGAAATATCTTAATGGGTTTGGTTCCCAGAGATATCGGTGACCGGAGGAAGAGTTTTGCCGAAATTTCTTCCTGAGCTGATAAGGTAGATAAACAGGGGCAAGGTGCAGAGCGAGGGCACGCCGTGGGGAGTAGAGCGTTGGATGGCACCGTAAAGGAGCTGCAGAAAGATTAGGTAGGACAGTCTTACTTACGGAAAGACCTCAGGAGCAGATGGAAAAAAAAATGTTACCGTTTGCCAAGTTTGTACCTTTTTGTACTTGTTTGTATAAGAAAGTGTTTCATTTTTTTCAAGGTGGGCTGGTGTAAGTCTAAGTGGTTTTTATAATTGGCTTTACTCTTGTTTTTGCTATTGTACTCTTAAAAAATCTATGAGTGGGTATATATTTGAATATTTGAAAAAAGTTGATTGGCAATGTTTCATTCTTGTTAAATTTGGATGTCATGCAACTGACTCATTTAAATAATAGCATAGCTTACTATACATTAAAGTTATTACATTTGTATTTTACATTTTTGCACTTTATACTTTTTATATGTAAATTTACAATTTTTCTGGTTCTAAAGAGATGAATTATGCCTTTTAAACTCTGTTTTGTCATTCATTCAAGCTGTCTTTGGATGCAAATTATTAGAATTAATTTATGAGCAAACACAGAGAACAGTTTTTAAAATTTGTCCTCTTACCAGAATAAAACTACCGTAGAACTTTTAAATCCATAAAGAAAAACTAAGTTCATCAAAACAAATCTTATCTTGTAAGACAAAGTATTACCTTTGTCTGCATTTTTAAACTGATCTATTGTTCCTGGTCAAGCTAGTCTTTCAAGATTGCGTAGATAATGGCCCTAGTCTTTCATACTTTGTTTTTATTCATAAACTGTGGGTGGCACCTTTGCTTTTCTGATTCCCAGTTTATTTTTTTTTTTTTCATTTTAATTGAACATTAATATGAACTACTTGTATGGGCTAAAATTAAAAAAAATGCATTATCTTCTACAAAAGCAGAAGCTAATCCTGTAGAAACCTTTTTCAGCAAACCGTGATTCTAAGAGCTTATCTGAGGACTTCTGCCAGTTCAGTGTCTTGACTTTTAACTTTTAGAGCAATTAAACCTTGATTATTTTTTAGTATATTAATGATTTTAATATATTACTGTAAGTGTAGACTTCGTGTGGGTAGTTACAGATTGAGGGTAAATGTTAAAATAATACGCTGTCCAAAGCTGTAATAATGCTCTTAATATAAACTAGAATTCATTATGTAAAAATTGAAAATAAAAATCCGCGTTAGTCAAATCAGAAGTGTAGGTTTGTCTCCCCGGCACAATTTGTTGTTTGAATCGCAATCATTTCTGCTGCGTGTCTGTGATAAACTTGCTGATGAGAACAGAGAAGCCACGTGTCCGGCTGCTTTTCTGCTTAGCAGAGTCTTCCCCCCCCCCCTCCCCCCCCCCTTGGGC
>VXBO01013623.1:300418-364578 GCA_013400135.1 Rhinoptilus africanus
ACCCCGCCATTGGGCTCGGGGTTGCAGCTGGTTATGATGCTGGGGTTCATGTTTAGTTACACGGTGTGGGAAGGTTGTGCTAACAATGAGCTGATTTTGACCGGCCCTCCGACATGTTTTTATTTTAATTGTAGTTGTTAAGCATTCTAATGGTGTATTCCAAAATACACTTTCCCATGTAAACTTATTTAAAATAAATTGCGCAAGCAAGCGACCAGTCAGTAGGCAGAAATATTTTTGGAGACTGAATGCCTTTTGCAAGTGATAAAAGAGTGAAGACATCATCATTTTTCCATCACAAATAGTGAAGACTAGCAACAAATAATAAGACATCCCACTCATGGCAAACTAAAACTGCATATGTGCTAAGCTAAACGTTAGTATTTCTGTACTTCTGGCGTTGTGATGCTTTCTGGAAGACGCAAATTGAGATGCACTTGGTGAACGTGTGCCCGGCTGCGACTTGTGGGAAGCGGTGGTGCTCTTGTGGGGTTGGAGGGTGCTCTTGCTGGTGGATTCCAGCTGCCAGGGCTGATGGCAAGCAAGGTAAGGCTTCCCCAGGGGTCTCTCACAGACGTTCTTGTTTGCCTCTTTTGCTTCTGTAACAAAAGTTCATAGTGTTTTTCAGCCTACCTGTCGAAAGTGCTGGCCTGTCATACAGAAGCATCGTGCTGAGTTGTGCATTAAAAATCTTAGATATTCATAATTTTGCCACAGCTGACCTTACAACATAAGCAAATCAGTCTTGCTGTTTGAGGAATAAGCTGTAGTTCCAGAAGAAATTCTGCAGTTCCAATAATCTAGGCTTTTCTATTGTTGCTGTTCTTAACTATCCTTTCAAGAAATATTAATCGTTTCTGGAGGTATGGTACATAAGTTAATTAAAAAGTTGATCTGACTTTTCTCTTTAAATGACAAGGAGGTAAATACTGGTGTGACCAAAAGGTGTTATTCTAGTGGGAATAAATGGTGGAGGCAGAGGGGTTTGTGACTTTCATATCACAGCTTTCATGTAGTACTTCTGATTCTAATTATATTGGACTTTCCTCTCACCCCACTCTGATGGTAATATTTCAGGTGAATTCGTTTTACTCCAGCAAAAGCTGACAAGAAAGGGCAAACTTCGTATAGGTATAGAAACCACTCGTTCTTATATTCTGTTCCATAAACCAGATTTTTTTCATGTAGTGTGGTGATTCTTTAAAACAGCCGCCCTCAAGGTGGCTGGGCAGCACAGGCAGCTCCCCAGGCTCTGGCCAGAAAATCCATCTCGCGCTGCTGCTCTCTGGCTCCCGCTTGTCACCTTGCAGGATTGAAAAGTTGCTGTTCAAACTTGAAGCAAAGAAGTTAACAGACTGTGGATTCTATGATTGATTTCTCAAATAGGTGATGAGGCTGCTGAAAGGAAGCAGAGGAGTCCATACTGCAAATTTTGGTCTGAAAAATTTAATTTGCTCCACTGAATGGCATGTCAGCAATTGCGTGTGTTTGTGGAAATGTGGACTTGCTTCTTCTCTTCCTGCTTTCTCACTGTGTTTTCACCATTCATATCTGCTCTTTTACATTTTATTCGATGGGGATTTTATATAATTAGTAACATGCTTGTAGCCCTTTGTGTAAAATTTTGCTAGCTCTGAAGAAGATGGTGCTTTGTAAGCAAGGCGTGATCCAGAGCTCACTTCCTCTTTCCATTGACTTCAGTGAGCAGTCAGGTCCTTCTGATTGCACCTTCATGAATTTCCAATGTTTTAGTGTCATCATTAATGAAATATATTTTGCAATAACTCTGCAGTAAATGCCTTGCCAATAGTCACCTGATTAAATCTTGATACAGTTTAAATCAATGGGCAAATTTCTCATTTCAGTGGGAGATGAAGTTTCAGTCCCTGTAAATGACTGTTGGATCTGGGATGAGAAGACAGAGGACTCTTGTTCTCCCCAGGACAGGCAGGGACTTGCTCTGTTTTGGTGTATTTTGCAGTCAAGCAGAAGTTACTGTACAAACCTTGCATTGTATGCCTGATATTCTCCAGTTAAAATAAGACATTGTGCTTGTAGAGGCTTTAGTAGACGTATGTTTAAAGGTTAAATGGTAGATTATAAAACACAGAAGATGGCAAATGATATTTACCTATGTGCATACATAGCTTTTGTAAGAGAGCAGGCTGACCTGGGTGGCTTTGGACAAGGAAGTTGATGGCAGTGGCCAGCAATGCTGATAGAGCGGAGAGAAGCGGGTCTGGATTTTAACAAGACTGGACTGACAGGTTGCAGTGATTTTCCATCTGCGAGTGACAAAGGAAGCTTTTTGGGCTACGAAGTTGTATCTGATTTTGGTACCATGTTATAAAACACGGCACTTATAAATAAATCTACTGTAGTCGTCATAATGAACTATCAAATAATTATGTCTGATAGTTACCCTATGTGAACTGGTTTTCATAATTTAATATCTTTAAATATGCTAAAAAAGTATAGCTGTTTCCATGAATAGTGGGAGCAAAAGGCCCTGATAATTAAGTCATTTTGTCTTTGGGAAGAACAGAATTACCATCTAAAATATTTATAGGAAATATCTCCATGACCATATAATGTATCAAGTCCAGTTTGAAATCACCATTTCCTATAGCTTGAGTTCAACAGAAGTTAAAATATCTTTGCATAACACAAGTAGAAGTCAAAAGTGTTATTAGTCTCTATTTTATCATGAAGTTCTATTCTCACGGATAAAATTCCCAAGCATACCAAACAGAGAGGGGGGAGAAAGGGGCGGGTAAAAAAAGAGGGCAAAAAAGAGGCACCAGATTTCCAAAGAAACAAAGAATAAAGAAAATGTCTGATTGGTAGAGCTTGGTATAATAAAGTAGAAAAGTCAAGAGGTAAACTAAGATATAAGTAGAAGTTTTGATATTGAGCTACCAAAATTGGTAGAGTTCAACTGAGAATCTGTTTTCAAAATCCACATGGAAAGCACTTAGTCATAAAAGTGTTTTCAGCATCTGCAGACAGGCTGCATCACTTCTTTGGAAAACTCAGACTATCCGTTTTTAGGCCCTAGGTAGCTTTCTGACTGTGGTCTTCTGGGTCTGATCCAAAGCTTATTGAAGCCAATAGGATTTTTTCCACTGATCTCGGTAGGCTTTAAATTATGTGCTCAACACCAAAGTTCTTAGACAACAGCTGAGTAAAATTTAAATACTGTGCTTGGAATTCTGCGTGGTTAAGGACCACAGATTTACATTAAGAAATACAACCAGCTCTCCATCTTGATGCCACCTTTGGCACCTAAATAGCTTAGAAAAATATACTAAAGTCTCCAGGCCTGTAGGAATTTGAAAATAGCTTTTGCTTTATGCCTGCAAAGAGTCCTTCATTGCAGCTATAGTCTCAAAAGTTGTGTGGGTGCCATGTTTTCCGCAGTGTAGATATTTTCCAGTATTTCAGGGTATGATTTTAAGAACTTCCTGACATTGAACAGGTATCGGTTCATTACGCAGATAAAAATAAAAGATTAGGGATGAAAGGCAGCTCCCGCTGAAATCAGTAGCATTGGCTCCTCAGTTCTGTAAAGCCAGGGTTTCATTTTAAAAGTTAGTTCAGGAAACAAAAGCCTTCCCAATAAAAGTCATGGCCAGTATAGTTTCCTACTAGAGGGCTAAATAAATAGAGGATTCTTGTGATTCCAACTGCTTTTGAGCTTTACCGTTACTTGTTGGAGATGTAAACATAACTATTTGAAAGAGTATATGAAACTTTTCTAAATTTCTTTAAAACTATTAAGACTTTCACTAAGAAGAAATTGTGTTAAATTTTTTGAAATTTAGATTGTGTTTGTGATGCACTCCAATACTATTGCGCTTCAGAAAGGCAGATGGGAAGGATAAGGGAAAAGCGTCTAATCCACACACCACCTTTATAATAACCCTATTTATAATGTGGGCTGAAAATGGAGAGCTTTTTAAGTTAAATTGTGTGGACTTGAAAGCATCAATGCTGAATATTTTATGCGAAGCTTGTCAAGGGCCCTTACTAAAATAGCTTAAAAGCAGTATCACAGTTGCCTTCTTATAAGCATTGCACACTTTCAAAGAAGAAACATGCTGAAGGGTTTTCAATATTGCCAGAAGTTGGTATATATATATTTTTTTTAGGTGTCAGATTTTATATGCTGTATATATACATGCACACTCATGTGAACAAACACCTTTCTCACCACATTTTTTCAGAAGCTTTATTTTATATAATGCATGACGTTCCTTAATGTGTAGCAAATTTTTTGTTGGTTTTTGGGGTTGGAGGTTTGATTTCTTTTTTTAAAAATTTTTATTTAAAAGCCGAGAGTTGAAGCTAAGCAAGAGCCCTCAGCTCCCTCTTTAGTTAAAGGGGATAGAAAGCAGCGCCTGCAGTCCATCCCAGGTGCTTTGAACATCAGCCTGTGGACAAGTTGAATTACCCTTTGCAAGGGCTTGTCTCTCTCTTTGGGCTGTAAAGGAGCCCAGCTAACTCGCTTGTACCAAACACTGGACTTTTGAATGGCTAAATTTAGTATTAATAGGCTCGCATTCACTGTACCTAATAATAACAGGTCATGTTTGTTCCTGCTGCATTGTAAGAAATAAAGCTACAGCAGAGTTATTTCAGTAAGGATATCGTGACAGCGATTTAGACACCGAAAAATGCTAAGCATTGTGGAAAACTCATTCCTGATGACAGCCAGCAATAGCTTGTATTTTAAACACTTTGCTAATTCATCTATCCGAATAAAAGTTGCAGTTAAGGAATTAGACATTGAAACAGAAAGTTAAATACTGCTCTCCCTTTTAAAAATTCATAATTACAGGCAGAAATTGAACTGCTTTAACATTTGATGAGCAAAGTTTGATAAGGAGTTGTATGTTTTGATATGCAAGTATGTCAAACCAATGTAACATGTCGAATCGTGTTCATTTTCTATGGGCTTTTTTTACTTGATTATAATTGCCTAGTATGTAATATAGCATATCTTGTTCATATGTGTGTGTGTATATATATATATGAAAACATATATATGGACTATATTATGGAGATGTGTGTGTGGTAGTGCATGCATAGACTTATCGGCCTTGCGTATAGGGGATGGTGAGGCTATTCCTCTAGTTTTTTTGTTTGGTTTTCAAAGAGTACTCAGTTCACATCTCCTAAATCAGGAAGACTTTCTGAGGGAGTTTTTTAACCACTAGAGAATAGAATAAACTGAAGTCACCATCCACAGCCCTCTGCTTCCTTTCCCCCCGCTCTTTCTCCCAGCGGTAGCCAAGGAACGGTTAGCTAAGGAAATGCCCCAGGCTATGCGTCTCCTGGGGGCAGGTGACCAGCATCCCCCTGGAAGAGGAAGGTTTCACACGCATCTCACTATTGAGTTCTGATATCCCCAAAATATGGTATGTCTCAGTCATATCGTCTCTGTTATGGAAAATTCTCATGATTTGGGGCCTCAGTTGTGTACTGTTAAAGAAGACAGTTGGATAGATTTACATCTTCAGGTGAATCTAGCCAAAATGTGGTTCATAACTCTTATTTTACCTCTGCTTTCCTAATGTTTATGAGACCGTGATGACCTCTTGGGCTTTTTTTATGCAGAAGGTATTGTGATAGTCCAAACTATTTCTTCTGAGGATAAAGGCAGGTGGAGGCTGACTAACAGCTTGTATCAGAGAACGGATGGCAGCAGGGCCTTATAAAGAGGGTAGAATGTGAAGTTTTAAAGTGGATGTTCCTAATAGAAATGCACCTTTTCATATCTTCTGCGCTCCCAGAAGCAAAGCAATATCAAAGAGCAGAACAGCGAGAGATGACTTATTGGAAAATAAATCATGGGTGAAATTTTGAACATTGACTTCAAGGAGACCAGCATTTCACAGGCATTGATACGGGTGCTGGGTGTGTTCTCGATGGAGGTTGCTGCATACAAATGCCTTCTTCAGTATTGCTCAGGAGTCACTGCTGTGAGTGGCAACTCTTCCTGTCTCGTTGAGGGGAGGCAAACAGGAGTGGTACTTGGAGTGAGCAGTTACTCACATGGAAGAGGGAGGGTAAGCAGTATTTAGGTGTTAATTGGTAATATAAACCCATCGAGTTTTCTTCTAGTGGTTACCAGCTCTATGACATGAGAAAGCCTATATAAAGAAGTTGTTTTTCAAAGGCAGATGATTATTATTTCATTACAGCAAGAAAAAGAGATACACAAAAGAGAAACCCAAGTTCAGACTTTGATCTTGAAGTTGTCCTTAGAACAATTCATTGTAGTTAATAGAAATGCATCAGTTAGGGTAATGCCCAATGTTACTGTAGTCTTCTCCCCACTGTCACTAAAAGGAAGTCTTTGCAGATAGTGAAATCCCAGTGAGCAGGAGGCATCATCTTGTACACAGAAGTTTTCTGAAGTATGTTTTCTGTATTTTTTTCAGTGATACCATTCAAGCCTCAGTCTATTAAAACACATAAAATATCTATTATGGCCACATGGCTCAATCTTCTGTATTACAAGGTATTTATTGCTGTCAGTCTCTCAGTAACCTTAGTGACATAACCCGTGGTAAAAAAATATTTGCAAGATGTGGCCAGTAGTGGTGGTTTTTTAATAATGTATGTATGTACGTATATATATACGTACCAGGTTTTCTTAACGACTGCTCTATATTTCTATGAAGACACTTTGCAGAGCTTACCTCTGTTACCGTTAATGCCTGGGAGTGGACCAGGAGCCAGGGGCAAAAGTAAATTTTCACATTTCCCAGGCATGGTTCATTGGAGAAACCAGCTCTGTTGCTTTCTTGTGCCTTTGCTCACCTGTCACTGTGGCAATACGTAGTGACATTTCAAACTGCTAGCATGGAAATAAGATAAAAAGTGCTTGGGACAACTGGGAAATTTCATTTAGACAGAATGTCAGACCCTAGTCTCCAGTGAAAATACTGTAGGTTTACCATGTCCAGCTTTGCGATATCATTTGATGTGAAATTAAATCAGAGGCTAGCCGTGAACAGGAAAGCAGTTGAGCCTGTTCACTTTTACTTGGTTGTACAATTCTGGTACTCCTGATCTCTGTTCCTGGCAAGAATAAGTTACAATGGCTAATGGTATATGAAGGTGTTTTGAAAGCATGATTCCCACAGAAATTGTTTTTTAATTCCTTGCATTACCTTGAAGTTTGAAAAGTTTGTTAAGTCTCTAAAAACCGTTTTCTGTCCCTCATTGTTCTTATGGATCGAGTTCACGCTGGCTAACAGTTATTTTGCTTTGCACAGTAACTTAACACTGATATTTCAGGACAAATAGGCACCAGCGTGGCTCCTGAATGAGTGAGTTACATGTATTCATAAGCCATTCCATTCATTTCTCTGACATGGAAAAAAGGGTAGGGCTGCTTTCATCCTGCTGCCAACCCTTTTATCTCTAAAGAATCAAATTTCAGGAAACCTTTCTGCCTAGGTCAAGATTTCAAAGGGATTCTGTAATATTTAAAAAGTTCAGCGTCTTAATTCTCCTAATTTTAAGGGGAACGTTTCTTTTTCCAGCTGAGAAGACAAAATAAAGCAGCCCCCCAAAACAAAACAGAAATCAATGAAAAAAACCTTAAAGCAAAACATGGGTTTGGAGTTGTGGGGGTTAGTAAAAATGCGTTTAGTGTTAGTTCATTTCCTACTATTCAGGAGGGTGCATTGTTAAAACTGATGCAGTGTTTATACACATTGTGGTTATGGCTATAGTCGGGGCTATTGTTGAAGGATGTTATATAGACATTTATCATAGTATGTCAGTAAACCCATTGTAAAAATGTCCTAGTAGTTAAATGAGGCTTAGATTTAATGAGGCTTTAAGAAAGGACCCTTTTTTTTTTAATCATACTGTAAATAAGGTTCCTATAGCAATGTCATTGGGATTAACGTGCAGATTTTCTTTTGTTTCGAAATAAGAGCAATATCTCCGTGAAGTTAGGCTAGCAACTTAAAATACACGCTTTTACAAAGCCTTTGAAGAAATCGTTTGCTTGGTCATTCTCTGACTACACGATGATGGTAAACGAAGACGGGACATTATAAAAAATTAACACACCCCCATCATGAACTAATAGTAAGATTTGGGTAATAAAATCCTAACACTAGTAAATACTGTGTTAATGGCTAAATAATACATTGTCAATGGTAGAAACCCCCCCCTTCAATACTTTTAAAAAAGATACTCGTATAACATAGTTTCAAATAGATGTGCTACTTCATATGCTAATGGTGGACTGACTTCAGTACATGTTTTTAACACTGCTGCTAATGAGAAATGTAAAAATGGGGCTCGTAACCATTAAGGTTTTATCCACCAACATTTATTTTTCTTGTAGCTGTGAAAACAGCCATCTAAAGCTCCAAAAGGTAATAATTTGGACCACGTTTTAGCTTTCTGCATTATTTTTCAATCTGACATATTTTCTGTGACGTATAGGGGGCATGCCTTATGTTGTTTAACTTAGAAAGTATGAAGCCGTAAGGGGAAATAAATACAATTTTAACCATTTGAAAGGACACTGTCAATAGCAGAATTGGAAGGGAAGAGTGTCTTAATTAGTCTTCATGTGTTTCTTTTACGGTAGGGGTGCAATTGTTATCTTTAAAGATGTAGTTTGAGGATAAAGCTTTCAGTGAGTTTTGCCATCAGAGAAGCAGTTCCTGCCCTGAAAAAACAGTCCTGAGCCCAGTGCTACCATGCTGCAGTCCCATATTTGTGCTGTTGAGGATTTGAACACTGTAAAATCAAATAACGGAAAAAGTCTTCCACCACAGTTTTTAACACGGGCGATGTCAGTGACCCCATCTCAGTCTCAGCAGTGCCAGCAGAAGGGAGCGATGCCTGTGGCACGGAGGAGTGAGGAAGGCTCAGGAGAGAGGCAGAAGGTTTTCCAAGTGTTTTTGATGCCAAAGAAAATACTGTTGTGTGTTGTTTGCCAAAGAAAATACCTTAGTGCTCAGCCATCTAAACTCCGGTCAGGATGGGTGACAGATAAACATCTTACTGCAAGTCTCTTTAGTCTTTGTAGATGGAATGGTGCTATTCCACTCGCGAGGGACAGCTGGCCGCCGCGCAGAAGGCAGGACTACCCTTTCCACCAGCCTGCTGCGAGCCCCGGGATTGGGCATGGCTTCCTTGGGAGACTGATTTACCCGAGTGAGGGGCACGGAACTCAGGTCCACTTCATTTGATGCCAATTTTAGTATGGCTGCCTTTAAGAGGAAGATCCAGACAATGGAGTATTCTCAGGGAAGGAAAAAAAAATATATCATTCAGGATGAGGACGTTTGGATCCATGGCAGCAGCCATAAACACAACAGCTTTCCTCTTCCACCAAGAAAGATTTTGACTTAAATAGGGACTTGCGTGCCTCATCAGTGTCCAAGGTTCCCAGTACATTCCCTGCTTAAACCTTTCTGGGGGCATTGCTAGGAGTGTGACTCCCAAGTGCTTTATCCTACAAGAGTAGATTCCTGCAGCTCTCTATTTAGAAGGCTATTTAATGTTAGCGCTCTATTCATTTGGAAATAATGGTGTTGGGGAAAAAAATTTAATTAAAATGGCTTCAGAAAGTAGTTAATTATAAAGCCTACTATGGCCTGAAGTCTAAAATACATTGCAGACTGAGAAATCACGTAGGGGTGCATTACTAAAATAATTAATTTAAAATTTTACATATATCACCCACACAGCAAATGCCGTGGCTGCTGCTAAAATGAGTCCAGTGCCCTTCAAAAACTGTGAGCATCTCTTGTATCTCCCACTCACTCCCTTTTAGATATGCTTGTTTTCTTCTTTATTACGGGCGTGCGCTTTGTGTTAAGAACATCAATTTTGTAGAAGGGCTTTGGGTAAGAAATTAAATTTTTGCCGTGTTTATTTTAGCATTATCATTGTGTTTTGTGGGGCCAGGGTTTAGCCGGGTGAGTGCCCGATCTAAGACAGGCAAGAGGTGCACAGATCTAACCGCAGCCTGTGCCGTGCTTCCTTCGTCTGGTGCAGCCTCTGCATTCATCAGCGTTGGCTGTTAAACCAGTCTTGGACCATTTACAATCCTGCTGGTTCCCTTAGAGGGTAACAGAGATGTAGGGCTGCACCAGTGTGCTGGCCTTATACCACCATGGGAACCCACCAAGGCAGCACCGTTTGAGTTCGGCACCGTTGTGCCAAATTTAGGGCTTTTCTGTGCTAGCGCTGCTGTGTTGGCCTACATATGCCAAGTAAGAGGTAAATATTGCAAAGCCACACCTTTAAGCGCAGGAAAATAGCTGGTGGGTTTTGTTTTTTGGGAGCGGGGATGATGTTTTGAGGGTTTGTTGTCTTGTTTGGGTTTTTTTCTTTACTTTTGCAGAAACAAAAACGTGTCCTGTGCAGGTCCCGGTTTTATGATCACATCCAAACCATACCTGTTCTCCGGTAGCTATCAATATGCTGAGATTCGTGCCTCTTGTCAGTCTAATTTCTAGTTGGTGCAGGTTCTTGACATTCAGCGCTTCATCAAACACAGGCTGCTTGGCACCTATTACCACTGATCTCGGCATTGCTAATAAACAGCAACATCAAGGCCATATTTTCTGGTTCCTGTCAGACCACTGCTTTCCTGGGTGAAATAAAAGTCCTATTAACATGCTCCTCCTCATTGGCTCTGACAGTTTGATTAATTAGGCCCCCTCTTTAGATGACCTCTGCACTGACACGACAAGGAGGTGAATATAAAATGAATAGTTTGCCCACGTAATGGCCTACTGCAAGTTTCAGATTTTTATCAGATCAGACTGAAGTCCGAGGCCTGTATTAAAACCTACCGTGTACAGCAATGTACGGCTGTGGGTTGTGAACCGCAGGCTCTGCAACACGGTTAAAGAATTAAAACCAAACCAATGCTAGCCATCCTGATGTATTGACTTCTCCTCTAAGAATTAATCTTTCCTTTACTCTCTTGACCATACAATACAAATCTAATTCGCTTACATTATCAAATAAAATGACCTTTTGTTTTCAACAGATTTTTTTATTGCCAGAAAATACAGTATGTTAACTCTGTGGTTATTCAGCCTCCCATAAAATACTAATATAAAGCCATTATTCTAGTGCCACTCTATTTAAATGTCAGTCTGCCTTTCTGTTATAAACCACTGGTTCATAGGCTTGTAACTCATCGGTAAAAAATTTACTTCAGGTGAGAATTTGGAATACGAGCTCACAACTTTTCTTTAGAAGCGCATTTTTTTAAAAATACGAGTGTGTATGCCCCCAAGGGATGAATATGTAATTGTGAACCTATAGCAGCGCATTCGTAGGACTGGAAATGCCTGATCGTGCCAGCACATTGCCCACCACAGGGTCATCTATAGCACAGCATTCCGAAGACCAGAAATGCCTGATCGTGCCATTGCATTGCCCCGTGCAGGGTCCCCTGATGGGGGCTGGTGCTTTGTGGTTCCAGGAGGAGCAGTTTGGTCAGCTATGCAGAGGTTCTGGAAGTACATCACAATACAGCTAGGAGAGATGTCAGGCTTTTCAAAAAACCTGGAGTTTTGACTGGTGGTTGATGAGAAAGACATCTTCCCTATGTCGTCTTTTTTTTTTTTGATGCTGCTGCTTGCTTGTACTTAATTACATTCCATTAACACTCTCTGGAAGGGAATTGGGTGATGTGCATTGCCTTGGAGAGATATGGGTGTCAAAATCCTCTCTCCATCCAGGTGAGAACTGGAAAAAGCATGAATAGCATTTTGTTGTTCAGGTGGAGTCACTGATAGTGAGGTAAAAATTGTACTACGATGGTTTCTAATTAAAGTTTTCCTGTTAGGGTTTTTTTCACCAGAAAAGATAAATTAGCTCTCATTCAGTCTGTAGTAATCTGCATCTCCCACAAACCTCTTTGAAGGGACAACATGAAGGTGGGTGAGCCTAAAATTAAATGTTGCGTAAATTGACCTGCATGTAATCTGAGCTGCTTGTTTAATGATCTTGAAGCCAACAAAAGCGAGTGACCCATGCTTAAACAAATCCTTTTCAATTAAAATAATGCTCCTTTTTACCTCTGCGATGCTGAATGCTCTCTGCAGTCTCTTCAGCAGCTCTGCTTCTTTTATGACCCTCATATGATTTTTTTTTTCCCCCCTCAGTCTCTTCTGTCTTTTTTTTTTTTTTTTGGTGTTCGTCTGTTGATTAAGTAACTGCATTACTTTAATTGATTTGCTAAATTAGCTCATACATAAGACAGCTCCTCCAGGTAATAACCTGAAAATGTTAGCTTATATTACTGGGGTCATGCTTGAGTGCTACAGCACTAGGAGTCTTCATTGGTTTGGGAAGCATTGTGCCAGTTTTTCAAGTTATTTGTTGGACTCCTTAGGCAGAGCAACAAGAGATGAATGTATTTTTGTACACATATATATATATACACACACAGGTTGTATACATGTAATATCGAGTATAAGATTTTTGTATGTGTGAACTTTGTTTGCATGCAGGTCTCCTCAGGTTGCCTGAGCTGCGAAGGAGGTGTGATAGGCATTTGGAGATCTACGATCACCCTTTTCCCCAGATGACTTTTTTTTTTTTTAGTTTCTTGGCTGACAGAATTTGACAAATTAAGTAGCAATGGGTTTGGATGAACATGGGATGGGAGTTGCTAGTTTTCCCTTCCCACAGACTCCAAAGCAGGATCACAGTTTTCAGTAAAGGTGAAAATCTGGGTAGGCCAGATGTTAAATTTCTGCACAAAGCAAAGGCTATAATAAACCAAGCAAAACTGCTTATCTTTTAAGTAAATGACATTTCCTAAACCTTGTAATTAAATAGTAAACCAGTATTATTGCTTCAAGTACAGCCATGATATTTTATACTGTACCTAAATGACAAATAAGCGCATATTGTGACACTAGAAACTCTTTTGATCGTTTTGGCTGTTTTCATCTGGTTAGTGAGGGTGAGTGACTTCACATCCAGCTTCAAGAGTAAGCTGAAACGGAAGGTAGCACAGACTTCAAAACAAACAAGAAATGCTGGGAGCATCCTGTGGCCTAATTATAACTAACTGTTTCCATTATTTTCTGTAAATTTTCAGAAGGTTGTGTTATGAGTTCCTACCATTAAATATAGTGGGCTACGTGTGCATGGAGGACGAATTCATGTGAACTTGGTTTGGTTTTCCTACCAGGCACTCTAGAGAGTTTCTGTTTCTTCTTGAAGAATGCTAAGCTGTGTTTTGAGCACAATAAAAATAAAAATAGTGGTGGTATTTATAGATAAACAGCACCACCTGGCAATAAGCAGTCTCAGTGTCTGATTTTTAAATTGTTCAACTACTGTAAAGACTATTGACTAAATTAAAGACTTATTATTGAAGACTATTTAAGGATATTGTTAAAGACTGATAATAAAAATCATAGAGGCAACATTCTGTATCTACCATCTGATTCATTTTAAGCAAGTCACTTTAGGAATATATTCTAGCAAATTTATTTTTGGTGTAGTCAGCCTAGTTCTACACAGTGCCTCTGTAAGCAGTGCTCTATCTAGAGTGTTCTGAAGCTAAATTATTACTTGTAAGATACTTGAAAGGAGTTTTTGAAAGCCTTTGAGTTCCTGTGATTGTGATGCACGTTTGCGCTGGATGGTTTTGGTTTGTTTGTTTGGAGGGTTTTTTGTTTTTATTTTTCACTTTTCAGAAACAACAAACAGGTTTGTTAACTCTGGAAAATGCATCAGGAAGCCAGACATCCAGAACATAAGGGCACAAAGACCAAAATCTTTTCTTCTTGATTCTACGTGCTGGAGCATGGAAGTGTTGTATGGAAAGCTTTAAAGCAGTGCAAAAATAAGACCTAAATTTGGCTCTGATGTAAGCCCACCGTTTGAGAGACTTTGTAATTAATTACAAATCATTTTTCAACCCTTTTTAGGTGTGTACTAACCATAGTTGTACTGTGAGAGATTAAGAGTGCTGGTGATGGGTTTCATTCCTAAGGTGGCTCAAAACATAGGTGTGATATCTGTAGGTATTCCTGTAAGCATAAAATGGCAAATCTCTGCTGTTTTCAGAGGGTTATCTTCAGAGAACAACAGATGAGAAAAGTTACTTTCTTTCAGGTAGCCCAACTATTGCTTTTTCCTCAGTGATCTGGCTGGGTTTTGTGCCGTGGCTTATAGAAGTAGTGCCATTTTCTAGTGTTCTCCTTCACTTGTTTGTCAGGATTCAAATAGACGTGACAGAGCTGCAAGGTCTGGAGCTGGAACATGGACTGGTGATGGGTGTATGGGGGGGTCGTGGCCCCTCTGGGCAGCACTGAACTGGTAAATTGGTTTGGCAGCTCTTAGGGAGTCCCCAACCAAAACTAACCCTCTAGGGCAGGACTTGCCTTTCATGTTGGTGTCGTGAAGTTACATATATTAAGAGCAGTACGGGGTGCAGATGTAAAGTTACGTAAAAGTGCTGAAACACTACATAAAAATAAGTATCTGGAATTCCTCTGGTTTGTGGCCTCGGCCTTTATTGATGAATAAGCAATCATGTTCTCTGCCCAGCATAGCCTTTTGGAAGGAGCTACAGAGACCCTCTAGTGATGCTAAAGAGTTCTGTTTTAAGTAGCATTCAAAACCATGAAGTTTCTAGAGGCTGTTTGGTAGGAAGGAGAACCAAATTCACCAATAGGGCAGGCAGGCATAACTTCTTTTGAGTGTTTCATTTGTTATACTAACTTATGTCCGGCAACATGTGTTTCACAGTTCACTGAAATGTAGTTTACTTGTTTTAAAGGCAGCCGTCTTTCAGTTAGTATTTTCTAACTGCTACTTTTATAAATATATAAAACATTCAATGGAAGCTACTGGATGTAATTACACCTGTACAGATTTTGCTTTTTTAGATGTCAAGACACTCTATCTCAGTGGATCTACACGAATATGCATTTGTGGTAGAGGTCTTTACTTCCCCTTTGCTTTTGCTTTACTTGGATTTGTGTAGTCACTGCAGAAACAGGGCTACTAGTAAAACCCTCTTCCAGATCTACCTGGGGTAGAAGCTTTGTCAATTTGCATTTCCTGCATGGATAAGAGGCATGTAGAAAATTAATTTAAGATGTAATACTAGCATATTATGATCATGTTTATTAGAAGAAACAAAGCATCTAAGCATCATTCTATATCATGCACAGTCAAGCAAAATTGAATCAAAAATTCATCCAGCTGCTTTTTTTCCTTCTCATTCCTCCTTTCCCCCTGGCCTGTCCCTCAGAATGGACATTCAGTATGTTGTGGTGAGCTTTGGGGCCAGAGAGCTCCTTCCTCTCAGTAGATATTCTGCAATTCTCTGTTTCTGCCAAGACCCCAAAATTCTACCATAACAATTTGAGGAGGTGAAGCTCTTTTCAGTACCACAGCATCCTTTGACGCGTCCAGCGGTGCAGGTACCCTGCACAGGGATGCAGTATGGGAATGAAGGGTAGAATGTGCCCTCTCTGGAACGAGAAGAGGCTCTGTAAATCAGTCTGGCATGTTGTTTCCTAGGCCTGAGCTGCTGCCACAGTGCTCCCATCACCATGCAGGGAAACCTAGCTGAGACTGGCGCTAGCTTGCACCAGGTCTGTCCTTCAAGCCATCCTCAACCACAGAAATATGCAAGGTCTACTACTTGCTTTTATTAGTAGGCCTTTGTAATTCTGTTCTTTTAAAAAGTAGAATGAAATTAGCCCTTGAGTCAAGTTTGAATTATTTTCTTATTTTGGGGATATTACAGTATCTCCCAGATCTCATTAAGTAAAGCCCTAAATAAAATAATTGCAATACAGTTAGGGATTGGAAAACCTCAGAAGATTTGGAGGAAATTTCCTCTTTGATGAGCAATTCAGATACTTAAACAAAGGTTGCCTGAGTTATAAACTTTAAAAATTCATATACTCCCTTCCTCTCCTTTCCAGTATTCACTGGCTTCCTCGTGTCATCCCCTCCTCTGCTTCGTTGCATATTCTTTCTCTGCGTCCTCAGGGTGCCCTGTGCTCTCTGTCCTGCTGTTCTCCATATCTTGTGATCTTCCATGACATTGCTGCATTCTAACCTCCTGCATGTCTGCTCCTTTGGCCTCATGTTTCTTAAACCGTGGCATGTGCGTGTTTTCATGTGTTTCTTTACATAGCTTCCTTCTGTTGGTTTTTTTTTGTTATTGTGGTTTTTCGTGGGTTAGGTTTGGTTATTTATGATTTTTATTTTTTTTAAATAAGTCTTTCCCTCAGAAGACAAGTTGTGGTCTTAAATACTGTCTGTGGTGCTCTGGTATCGTTAACACAAAACCTGTGAAAAGAGTACAACATTTTATGTTCCTCCTCCAAAATGCACCACAAACCATTCAAGACACAGGACAGAAGATGCCAGTGGTTGATATGGGCCATCAGAGAAACCAAACACTGAAAGGTGTCCACAGAAGTAGTGGGCTGTAGATCTGGGGACCAGAGCTCAGTTACCTGTCAAGAAAAGTTGGGGCAGCCTGGAAGCAGCAAAGGCGGAGATGCTCAGAGAGTGACAGTGGGAAGAAGTGCAAGATGCATAAAGGAGTTCTCTTCATGTGCCATTTGTCAGCCTTATAGACAGCTAAAACTGCCCTTACTTCTCCGTCTGTCCCTGTTTTAGGCGATAATCTGGTCCACATCAGCACATCCCTGGAACGTACTGAATGGCAGCAGTTGAGGTCCTAGTGTTTTCTTTCATACCTCTCAGAGATCCAAGCACGCGTCTCTCTATCTGACAGGAGTCTGCAAAAAACTCCCTTGACCAGTTCGTACAATCAGGGAGCAGTTGGGAACAGCTTGGTGCGAGGAGAATACCAGGTCCCGCTAGCTTGTGGCGATGAGGTGGTTGCTGCCACTTCTCATTGTGGAGGACTTCTTTGTAGAGGAAAGGCACCGGTGAGCTCTTTCCCTCCAACCACGGTGGGTGGGTGAGAGTTGTGTTCCTCAAATGTTCTGTCATTCAGACAACCAGCAAGCATTCAGAGATTGTCGTAAGTTGAAAGAGAGAGGTAAAGCTTGCAAAAAAAAAAAAAAAAATCATAAAATAACCACCATTTGTTGGAGATTCAGGTTTTCGTAACGTAAAAATAGCAGAACTGTGTTTAAGAGACTTCTTGGCTTTTGTACAAGTCAGTAATAAGTAGACACACAGAGTAACATGTCTAACATAACCACAGTACTGGTAACCCACTTTTGTGAGAGCTTCAGCTGTTTAAAGACGCAGGGTATGCAAAATCCCAAGGAAGCAGATCCCGTGATGCTTCCTTTGGTTGTGTGTTACTGTCCTCGCTTTCTAAATGGGACACTGAGGCACAGCAGGTAAATGCTAGTGGGAACGAAACGCAGCTCGAGCCTCCAGACTCTGCCCTTTACTGATAGCACAGCACTGCATATAACCAGCAGGTTTAGGAAATCATTGAGCCTGTAGGATTTCTTAGTGGTTGTTACATTATGAAAAAGCATTTGACTATTTGCTTAAGACTTAACAAAAAAAAAAAAAATTTGAAAAAGGGTTTGTAGAACAGAAGGCAAGTTTCAGAGCCTATTTTATGGAAGCTCTTAACTTGTAAAATGTGCGTCCTTAGTACATTGTGCACTTGCCCTACTCAGCCTTTTGTTTCCGTGATCACACACGCTCTCTCCTTCCCCTTCTCCCTCGCCCCACGCTACAGTCCCTTTTTGTGTATTCCCACCGGGCACGCTCTCTCCATTGACTGAATGGAGTCGGGCACGTGTGTGCTGCTCTGCCCTGGCAAACATTTGTGTGCAGCATTTGGGGCGGAGGGAGGAGGATTTGAAAGGCTTTTCTTTTCCATGCACAAAGGTCACTTTTCTTTTCTTTTTTTTTTTTCTTTTACCACTTTTGCGGTTTGTTCTCTGCTAGTCTGCTGCACTGCTGCAGCTTGCGCCTGGGACTGTAACAGATACTTTGGGGACATGTTTGTGCGTTAGTCCCTTAATCAAACAAGTCTAGGAGCGCATATCTGTGTTCAGTCCCGTCGTTTTTGTCCTGTAAATGGAACTGCCTCCCTCTCTCCCGGTCCAGGTCTGTGTGTTGGATTTGAACGCTGACAAAAATAAAGAGCATGTCGTTAGTATTATTAGTTGTGCAGAAGCACTTCCTGCTCGCAATGCCTTTTAGGCACCCGCTCAGCTGTTGGCCTGTGGAAGGAAAAAAAGAAATTTTTCCCTCCTGTGCAATTTACTCATTGGATTAAGGATAAAATTGAAACTTTCCTAAAAGACTGCGTAGCCTTAAAAAAAATTGAATGAATGAATACATGGGATTAAAACTCCCAGAGTTGATTTATTTTTTTTTCTAATCCTGTTTAGAAGTAACTATTGAAATAAATGGATTTACTGGTGGAGGTAAAAGGAAAACGTGAATCTGGAAGGTCTCATTGTACGTTTACCTTTTGAGCTGTTGAACTCTGAGGATAAGGTAATTTAAATTCATGAGCCAGAGAAGAGATGAAAGTAGGTAGGAGGAGATATCATCCTTTAAAAGTGTTGAAAGTTCCAGAAGGAGTTGAAATTCCTGTATCACCTGGATGAACTTGGCCATGGCCTTGCGTCTCCTGTTTTCCCTACACGATGACACTGCCTCTGAGGTGCACACGCCAAGGAGCGGTTGTGATTTTGTGTCCTAAAGTAATGCTCCATCATTGTTAGGGTGGGGGGTTTTTTTTGTTTGTTTTGTTTTAATAGCGAAATAGTAAAACCATACAAAATTCTTGGGAGAAGGGGGATGTGATCTGCTGGAGAGGCAGCTCTCTGCCACTGAAAGGAGATGGATTTGTGTGTTGGCAGGGTATTTTCCCAATGCACCTGCAAAAGGAGGGTGAGTCTTGTCGCGAAGGTTAAGATCCCCTCCTTCTTGGTATTCTGTCAAGTGATGTCTGTGTCTCTTGCAGCACGAGGTGTGAAGATAATACACAGTTCTTTTAATTGCAGAAAATGTANAAGGTGTGAAGATAATACACAGCCTACTGCTTAAGTGTTCTTTTAATTGCAGAAAATGTAACTTCCAAAAATGGCAGGTGGAAGGGGATCTGTGAGGATTCCTGCCTAGAAATGAAGAACTGGAGAGAGTGACGATGGGCCAGGTGTCTGCCTTTGATGAGGATATTCCCTGTGTCACATCTGGTGCCAGCATAACTGCTATCCCTAAATGATAAGGAAGCTTTGCAGCCAGGGGTGGGCTAAGCTGTCAGGTGAGCCGGGAATCAAGAATTATCCTGGCGGTTTGGTGGCACAGGAAGGCTGCTGTGCAGTGCGGTGTGGTTCTGGAGTTAGGTTCTCCCAGACGCAGGCTGGCACACCGGGCAAGCGGGACCTGCGTCACACTGTGCATCGGGTATGAGGATGTGTTCTTGTCCATCAAACATACAATGACAAAATCATTTGTAATCTCTCATTGCTAATCCCTGCGGTTTTTACGTCCGCTCTTCCCTTGTGGCGTTATTCAACAGCTGATCGCTTTCTTTTCTTGCCAGCCACTGAATAATGAAGTATACTCTTAATGTGTTTAGGAGTTAACTGACGTCTTTTACTTAGAACTTCACAGGAAAGAGAAATACCTCAGATCTTAAATGCAGTAGCTAATGACTAAGTAGCCTTTACTAATTGTTTGCACCTGATTGCAACTCACCACAGGTAGGTGCAGCCGAAGTTCATCGCAAACACTTCTTCCTAGAGATAAGTAGGTATCTCCCAGTAAGTAATCAGCTCCAGAAGGTGGTACAGAAGGCACGTAACTAAGTGCGCAGTTTTTTCCCTCTAAATTATTTAGAAGTTGAGTGTGACTCTATTTAACTCCCACGTATGCAAAAAAGGACACCGGCAGGAGGGAAATATCCCTATTCCATATCCCTTGGTAGGATGCTGCTACCGACAGTGCGGGCTTTGTCTTCCCGGCGCACATTTAAAGTTTGCTGGGGGTAAACAGCTATTCATCTGTCTGCTCTTGGGATTCACAGTACATCAACTCCATTTTGTCTGCGCCACAACACGGCGTAGTGCAAACATCGGATGACCTTCCTTGTGATCTCATCTAAACCTGAATCTGTGCCATAAAGCCTTTTTTTTTTTTTTTTCTTCTTAGTGGTGGTGTTCTGACCACGTCCTCTTTCCTCTTGGCTTTATGGTAATGCCGGAGGCGCCTCCGAAACGCAGGTACTTTAGGGTTGTGGAGTCAGGACACAGTGCTCTCATCGAATATCCAGTGCCTGAAACGTAAATCTGTAATCCAGGTGTTCTTCCAGTCGTGCCCGCTCTTCTCCCTGATTTACTCATTTTGTATGAAAATATTTAGTATATTAAAAAAGTATTTGACTGTCATTTTTTTGTGTGCATGTGCTGCATAATAGGGAAGGTTTCTCAAAAGTTTTCTTACAAGTGGATTCCCATGTGGTGCCTGTTAGTCACAGCTAATTACAGAGGCTGGTGAATGAGGAATATATTGGAGCTCAGGTTCCTCTTTTCCTCCTCCCCCAGTGCTTCAGAAGAAAATAAAATAAAAAACCTGCAGACAAATCCAGGTTTTTCTGTGGCTGTACTCTCCAAAGAGCTCTAGAGAGATCACAGATGTGGTTTCACGTTTCAGGTTTAACTATGGTGTAATAACTACAGTATTATCTGCAGGAGAAATGCAACTGGGGAAAGAATCGTTAATTGACAGTGAAAAGTTCAACCTATGCACGGTGTGTTTGTTTTTTTAAGCAGCTGAATGTTTAGCCAAACCATATTTTAACTTCTAACTGTGCCCCTGAAGGTTACCATAATCTTGATATGTTAAAACCTAGGAACGTTATAGGAAAGGAAGTTTAGATCTGTGTTTCATAAAGGTCAATCATAGCGAAGCAGAAACGCTTGTGATTTAGCTAAAGAAAGCTGGGACGCATGCTTCAGTTTTAATTCAGCTGCATAGAAGCCTCCTGTGAGGTACGCTGACCTGACTTCACGACACGTGAACTTCTTTAAATGTTTCAGTGGGTGCAGTGTAAGCCAGCAGAGAGAGGTGAAGTTTCACTGCCGTGCACATTAGGAACCCATCGCTTACATAAAATGTTTAACTAACATCTAATTTTTCTGTCTTGTTAGTGTCTGTCCAGCATCCAGGAAGCCTGCTAGGTTGAATGAGTTCCTCTGTGCGTGTGTAGTCTGAGTATTAGTTCAGTAGGACTATATGGGATGCGTCTATTATTTGCTACTAAGACACCAGTGACCTTCCTGCGCCTATGTTAGCAGCGCCTGCTGTTTTCCCATGCTGCCCATTGTCAGGAATTCAGACCATATGTAGAACTGGGTATAATCTTCATTGGTCAAATTATTGTCTCCGGCAAACAAAATACTTCAGTAATAATAATAATAAAAATAAATGAGAGATGTAAACTCAGCAGGAAATTTCCACTTCAGTGCGTATTTGAAGCTGAAAATATGCATAATTTAAAGGGTGCAGGAGGCAGATTATATAATGAAATTATGTAGGACTCTTAATGGTCTCTCTCTTTTTCACAGGTATGCTTTTCCTTACGGCTGGCTGGTTTGGGGTTTTTTTTCTCCAATTTTTATTTTCAGAACCGCAGTATGCGGAAGACTGCAGGAGTAGCTTGAACTCTCAGAAAGATGGCCCCAGATGACTAGGGCGAGGACCAGGATTATCCGACCTAGAAAATGAAGCATCTCAGTCAAATTCTGTTGCCTAAGCTCTAGGAAACACGCATATGGATGAAAACTCTTGAAATTCTTACGATTCTAACAGCTGTATAAACTGTTGTTAGTAACAGGTGCAAATATTACCTCTTCAGAACAGTTGCTCTGTGCACCTACCTGATATGGAAAGGCTTTATTATAACATACCTGCATCAAAACCATTCAATTTGGCTGTACGTTGAAAAAGTACCCCTAGAAAGTCCATATCTTTGTAAGAAAGCTTTAGGTTTAGTCTGTGTTATTTTAACTTTTTCCCCTTTCTCCAGTGGATAAACGACCCCAGGGCTGAATACGCTTGTACAAAAAGAGCATAGGATATTAATCTAACTTTAGACATATAGATTAGTTTATGTATATATTTGAACTAGTTTGTTTTAGCTACATCCTCTTCAAAAAGGCTGTCTACAAGTCATCTCTGAAGTACGGAAATTATTTTAATTCAGAAAGATGGGAGAAGGGAAGAGATTTTTATTTCATACTGAAGTCCATCTTATTTTCCTCCCAAAGGACACCGTGGTTTAATGGATGGGGCTTTAACCTACCCAGAGGTCAGTCTTTGCTAGACAAGTGGAACCTTATTCCTGAGGGAATTGATATACTAATGACACATGGACCTCCCCTTGGTAAGTAAAACAAAAGCTGTGCGTGATTTTTTTTGCCTGAGAATTTTCCTTTCAAAATAAGCAAAAATAGTAATGCTATAAGCTGTACTGCAATTGCACCCTAACTCAAACCTGTGAATTAAAAAGCCTTTTTGGAAGAAGCGTAAGGGGTGGTTAGGCTTAGCAGACATGTTGAGCTTCCTGGTTTTTTTTATAAAAATTACATTTTCTGTTTAACTCAAGCTAAGGATGATCAAATATCTAATTCCTAGCCATTAGAGTTTGGGATTTTACTTAAGAATAATGTTCATCTGACAAACAGCTTCCAATCTCATATGATTTGTCAGCGGTTGGCGAAAACTTTAAAAAAATTTCCGCTACGATGACATGTTTCCTTACGGTTTTAGAGTATGAGGAGTGTGTAGTCATGTAATTCTCCTCAATAATTTCCTTGGAAACTTAAAATATATAACACTATTTTTAAAGCTATTCATTGTCTTACAGCAAATTTGTGAAAGAATAAAATTATGTTCTCAGATGATTATTCCTTACTCAGACTAAAGACAGGTGAGCACAAGTATGTGAATGAGTAATTTGGTTTTTTTCATTAATTAGTTGAAGGTTTCTTTTAGTTAAATTTTGCCTACCTTTTATATGTGAGCAATACACTGATCTCCATTTTAATTTTAAGTTCTAAACTAAGTTCTGATGGTCTCGAAAAGACACTAAGGCGATTATGCAGCAGAGGCAGTACTCAATTTTGGCATATCTACAGTCATTAAATCCCCACTACAACTGTTTGAAAATTCCCACTATTTTTTCCCTATCCTGTAACCCCACAAGACAGCATCGCACATTATTTACTGCTTTTCTTTAAGACACATGTGGCAAACAGTCTCAGGCCATATTTTAAATATTTCCATTGGTGTTACAACAACTGAGCATCTGCCTTTTGTAAATACGGTTTATCAGGGTAAGAAAGTGTATCAGTCTCTTCTTCATTACCGTCCTTGTTAGTAGACACTGATTTTGTGAAATCCAAGGGATCAGATCATCACATGAACACCTGAAGTCACTGACTTTTGAGATGGTAGTGAATATACAAAAAATTCCCAGAATTGCGAGGTGCCATTATAAAAAAAGCATTGAAGTGCTCCCGGGCTGGCTCAGAGCGCTCACAGAGCTGCTCAGTGACCGCGGAGTCAGGAATTAATGCCTGCTTATGTTTTGTACCGCAATTAAGAGTCAGCCATCTAAGCAGAGCTAAGGGAAAAAAAAAACGTCCAGAAAGTTTGTGACCAGTAATGTACTTTCTGCTTCTTTTATATCCTGGTTACTCTTTTAATACTACTAGAGAATGTTTTAAGGCGATCTGCAAATCCTCTTTATTCTTACTAGCGCTGCCAGCGTGCTGCTTTGATAAAGCAGTGATACACCATCCACCGACAGCGGAGCGCACCGGATATTGAAAACCAACCCTTTGAATAGCGTTCTTTTAATCTGTTTATTTTCCCAAAGAAACCAAAAAACTCCACAAGCACGTTTATAATGTTTCATGGGTGCTATTTTAAATGGGTTGCTAATCCATCTGCTCTGAATTGGGTTCATATAGAAACACTGTAATGCTGCAGACACTAATGAATGCTTTAATTGAATAACCGTACTTAAATTTTGGGTTTGATGGAGATAATGAAGTTGAGTTTCCAAAGGTTGGTGCAGTATTTTAACTACAGACAGAGACTGGATGCGAGTACTGTGCCTAAAAGGAGAGAGTCTAGGTCTCGGTCTGCGTGCTAATATTGGCAAAATGCTGCTTTTTAAATTACGTAAATATTAAAAGCTGTAACTGGACTCTTTGTTCTCTCCAAAATTCAGTCAACTTCAAGTCACAACATGTTTTTACTACCTGGGATGAACTTGGCACAGGGTGTAATTACTTTAAAGTTAGTAGAACGATCTTACAGTGGGATGTGGCTCCTGATTTCCCTTTTACTCCTCCTCATCCATGGTGCCCTGCTGATCCTTATCAGCGCTAGTCCAGGCAGCAGAGTTCCTTAATAACTGGTGTCAACTTTTGTGCAGTTTTCCATATTATCCGTAGGACTGAGTGGCGACGTAGTCAATTAGCACAAGCTTGTTGGAGGCTAATTTGCTCCATTGCTTCTAGTTGGTGACCAGGGACTCGGAAGGACCTTGACGTTTGCAGACTCTGGTCTTCTGGAAGTTGTGGGAGACTGTATTTTAAAGCATTGAGGCGGCAGAGGTATCAGATCATAGAGCAGCTGATCTTTCGGAGGTATTTTATTTCTGGAGTAAGCACCTATCTGGCTTGGGAAGCTGAGCGCTGTAAGAGCTGGGGGAAAGGGAAGAAAAATCTGCAGCAGTGCCGGGAATAAATGTCCCAGGTTTTCAAGGTGGAAGATGAGTTTAAACCTGTAGTTTAAAAAACCAAATCACATCCAGAAAAATATTAATGCAGATGGAGGGAGGAAATCTTAAGGAAGACAAAGCGACAGTGAAACATTTCTTAAAAGCCATTGTGTGCTTTAATGGAGAGGTTACGACTAGAGATAATGTAATAAACCTTCCGTGAATTATGACTTCCTGAAAGACTACGTGAAACCTTACCTGAATAGAGAAAATTAATAGTATTGATTGCATTTTGCCTTCAGGTTTTCGAGACTGGGTTCCAAAGGAGCTGCAGAGAGTGGGTTGTGTGGAACTGTTGAACACGGTGCAGAGGCGAGTAAGGCCCAAACTCCATGTCTTTGGTGGGATTCACGAAGGTAAGGAGCAGCCCCACTCCCCTCTTCGCTCTCAGGCTGATTTCAAAGAAACACATGTTGATGGTGGACTGCAAAGGGTGGATAACGATTCCATGATAATGGCGTATTGGGCTAAAGTAGGGATGGAACTGGGGGAAGTGACTGCGTGCACAGCACATTGTAAATTTATGCTAGAATTAAAACAGCCTGTTTCAGGAACGTGTGCTACATTTAACCACCTACATCTTTCACTGTGCAAAGGTCGTTCCACACAGGTTATTTGAAAGCAGTTCCAATTTTGACAAACTTGGTTAGAGACACAGATGAGATTCTCCACACTTGAAAGCCAAAATGAAAATGATCCCCACTATTCCTAGCACAGGCACCAAGAAAGGTGCTACAAAAAACCAAAGGCAACGTACTGTCTCAGCTCACCTCCCTCAGTGTATAAGGAAAATCAGAAAGGAGAGCATCTCGAGTGAGACATCTGGAGGAGAGATTGCCAGAACTCACTTTGCATTCGTTTCTAAAAGCATCCTGTCATACAGTTTGTACTCTGTGTGTTACTTTCCAGCAGGCTCATATTTTAGAAGAGATATTTCCCCACTATCGGTACCAGATCAGGCAGAGTGTGAAGCTTTGTAAACAATAAGCTCACTTTGGAAGTCTCTCAGTGGAAGAGACTGAGAGACTAAATGCATTTTGGAGATACTTAAATATTTAATACAATTTTGTAGCTTTCATGTGGCTGAGAGACAAACAGTAGGAGTACTGCCTGAGAGAGAGTGTAGGACTTTGTGACCCTAGAACTCGAAATTACACATTAAATGCTTTATATTGTCCCCCCTGGAGGTTTCTCCATTGACTCTAATTAGCTTCTCCATCAGCTTAAAGATTTGGAGGGCTTCATAAAAGAAAAATAAAAAAAGGACAGCTTTCTCAACTGGTGGTGTTGGTTTTTCTGAAGCCCTTGTGACTTAATACAATGAGTTTTTATGCCTGGAGTCTGTAAATAAAGAGTTTATAATGGAAATACTGGCACGACCTTAAGTATAGTAGCACAACTAGCAGTCTTTTTGTGCACCCAAGAAAAGATTGGGTACTTTGTATAATATTAATGTGTGTATATTAAGAATAAGTGAATACAGCAGGACTTCCAGCTCAAACATGTAAATTGTCTACAGCCTTTGTGGGCACACTGGATGATGAGACTTCTAGTTGTAATCTTGTTAAGTAATGGGAGAGGGAGGTATTTTAATGTACAAGATCAGTACTATGAGAAACCACTCAGGGCTGCCATGCAGCACCTTGCATTTAAATCCCGTAGGAAAGGTGGTAGCACCTATTAAAAGTGAACATTCAAATGCACTCCCACAAGACTACTAACAAAAAAGTTAAAATTCTGTTTAGTACTTACGCAGAAGACATAGGAACATCTTGTTTCAGTACAGAAAGAAATAGCCAAGTGTTAAGAGCATTGTCTTACAGTGCAATTAATTCTCATCCGGCTCCAGCTGAGGTGCACATGTGCCACATTACATTAATTCAACAGAGGCTTTACACACATTTTGGTGATGCGGGTTTTTTCCTGGTTGATAAGCAAGAACAACCGCAAACAAGGCTTTTCCCACCATGAGATGATCTAAATCAAAATTGCCAGTCTAAATAAATAAAGTAATGCAGGCGGACAGTGCAGCAATTCTGAAGTGATTATTCTTTCTGATAGACACTGTGGGTAGCTGTATTTATCTTAGCTTTCAGACAGCGGTGATCTGTACTGTATCATAATGGTTTAAAAGAAAAACATTTTTTCCCTGTGGGTTAGCAATGGGAAGTTCTCTTTCTCTGTGAAAGATATTTTAGTAGTTTTTTTTTTTTAAATAAGCTACACTTGGTGCCACATTTTTCCTAGATTTTTTCTAGCTTCTTTGTTATCTCTCTGTGGATGTCAGCTGAAAACAGTGGCAAAGCTTTCTCTCACCTTCTGCCTTCTGCACTGGTGGATGTAAAGCCCCTGTCTCCTTATCCTTGAGACAACGTGTAAGAGGAGACTGTCGGTCTTCTCAGTGTCTCTGAACTTCTATTATCATCTGTTTTCCCACATCACATATGCTGAATGAAGGCTCCGGTGTGACTGAGTTCATGGCTCGCTATAGTTTGCTCCACTTGCCCAAACTTACTGGAGTGCACAGCCCTCTGTTACATCCTGTTCCTGGGCGAACAGTGGGAGAGAAGGTGGAGGCCGGCAGAGAAAGAGCTGCTGGTTCCTCAGGCACACTCTGAGCACGAGCGTTGCCGCCCAGATGTTCAGAAGGTCGAGAACAGTCTTCAGCATCCTGAAACTGATGCCAGGGTGTTACTCTGAGGAGCCAAGTCCTTGGCATGCTGAAAAACCTGTGATTGCTGTTCGCTTCTTGCTTTTTGATCTAGGAACAAGTTATCAAGATCCCTTCATAATGAAAAGCAGTCTTCAGTTCAACTTTCCACCTCTGTTTTCTGTTTAAGCCAGGGGTCATCCATTGACCTCCAGTGCTCTGTTGTGTTTATAGCAGGAGATGCCTTTCCTTAGTCATGATTTGCACTGGTAGATATCATAGATACGTGTATATGTGTGTGTATGTGTAAAAAGTAAATATTGACATACGTATATTCCTAACCAGCTAATGAGTTTCTGAGGTTTCACAAAGCAGTGTGAACACCACCTTGGCAGTCCTGTGATGAGGAACTGGATGATGAAGGCTAGCACAGGGAAAGCTTACTGGCTTCGTTCATTGCCCAGAGAGGGGGTTTTGTAGGTGAAACCCAAGTTACTACTAAATCTTTTATTCCTGATTCATCTTTTTCTTATGACAGACATTACAGGCATGCAAACTACAGCTCACTAATTAAATAATTAGAAAAAGTATGTGGGATTTTGGCTCTGTTTCTGCTATATCCAATTGCGACAGAGGATTTTCCATGCGGGAAAAAAATGTTTGTACATGCTACAAAAACATCGGTTCTTATTTCAAATACAGTACATTGTATTTTTTCAGTCAAGCTTTTGGTGCAGCTTTCAAGAGCTTGTATCGTTTTGAAGGGATTAATTTAATTTTATTCCAAAGCATTGATCCCACAACAAGCTTTCAGTGGAGCCTGCCCAGGGGCAGTATCGTTTGTTTATATTACAGTAAGTGTGACACATTCTCCCTACAGGTTACGGCATTATGACGGACGGTTACACAACGTACATCAATGCTTCAACGTGTACAGTCAGCTTTCAACCAACCAACCCTCCAATTATATTTGACCTTCCAACCCCTCAAGGATCATGAAGCACTACTGCACATTTGGAACTGGGGAAGGTCTATAAACTGCCATTTTCTAATTATAAAACTTACATTCTCTTACATGTTTATTTCAAAATTGGGGCGGGGGGTGTGCAAATTTAGGGGAGACATGGGGGTTTTCGTTTTGGGGTGGGGTTTGGGGCTTTGGGATTGTTTTTTTTTTTTTTGTAAATTGCTGGTACAAAAGGAACGAGAAGAAAAGTTAGAGGTTGTGCTTTTTGGAAATGCAGCATTCATTTTAAATTGATAAAGCATTGTGAATTTGTACAATGAATTTTGTTTTTCAATAAATTTGCCATTGTAAATTGTTATAGTGTTCTCAAAAGGACAGCCAAGCTTTCTTTTAATAAGTGAGAGACCTTATTTTAATATTGTATTATAAGCTAAAAAATAGGCAGCATTTAAAAACACCCAAATTTGCACAACTTTTGTTATTGTCGGGGTTTTTTAAGTGTCTTCTTTTTCCCTAGGTCTAAATATTGGCTTTTCATCTCCACTTATATCAATGATTATGGTTTTTTAATTTTTTTTTTTAGCAGCACAAACAATATTTTGGAGTCCATTTACCTCTTGATATGTGTGCACGTTACTGGAACTTTTGTCTGTTAACAGTAGAATGCAGCAAGGGGGGAATAGACTTCTCAGTTGTTTGTCTCTACCGGCTTTATACGTTAAAGACTGATATAGATAGCCACAGCCTGTATGTGATATCTACCTTTTACTGTTTGTTTTTAAATTATTTTAGCTTTAAAAGACTGGGGGGTGAAAGCTGCAAAGAGCAGGTATTTCATGCAGTAAAAAAAAAATGTAAATGCGGACTCCTTTTAAATATGAATTTATATATATATGTATTTTTTGTGCATTATAACTAAGCTAGGATTTAATATTGCCAGTATAGCATCTGCAAAATTATGCTGTACAGCACATCTAAATTATGAAGGATGTGACACATTTTCCAAGTGCTCAAGGCCTTCAAGAGCCCGAGTTAAATCTTTGTCGTAGTTCAGGCATGTATAGAGTCAAATGGATACAATCAAGCCTAACTAAAATAAGGCTTAGTTGTCCTTTATATTTAAATATTCTTCTTGTCTTTTTATTTCCTTTTTCTTATTTTGCACTGTGTGTAAATGCAATCTCGCTAGCACAAAATATTGTTGCAGATAGTTATTTCTGTTCTACCACTGTAAATGCTATTGAGCTTTGTTCTATTTTATGTTACCTTGTTAATGGAATTTAGAAAAGCAGCTGTTTCTTTAAATTTATTGTGATATTATATCTAGCGGCCTTTATATGCAAATAAAATTGCAAGATTTTTAAGTATGTGGTTTAAGGGAATTTTGCATTTTTCTGTGCCATTAACAGGTTGGGGGGGCGGTGATAAGGGTAAGTAAGAACTTTTCTATTTCTCAATAAATTTTTATTGCTTACCATTCATAGCATGCCAGTTGGGTCGATAAAGCACTCAGACTTTTCCTTCCATTTTTCTGCCATCCATCTTTCCATTCCTTTTAGATAGCAGAGATTTTTCTCTTCAGGTGTTATAATGCAGTGCAACCAAGTTTGCGCAGTTGAGCCTTGTGGGATACTGTTCCAGACAACATGAGGAAAAATTGATTAGGCAGTAACCTCTGTACTTCCTCGCTTGGTCATTAGTACCGAGCTGCAGGTGCTTTGTGCTCGTCCACTCTGGGTTAAGAAATGAATAGACACAGATGAAATATAGCACTTTTTATCTGCATCTCTGCTCGGTTTTGTTGCTACAAAGAGAATTGCAGGGGAGAGAGGTCCAGTGTATGCCAGTAGAAAGGCAAGCAACAGGACATGCTGTGCAGTTAAGTATATAATAACAGAATCTCATTCAAAAATAGAAGTTATGGCTGTGAAAATGCAGTTTCAGACATGAGAAGATAAGGCATGGCTTTCATGAATCTACACCTGCAGCAACGTGAAACAAGACCTGGAAAGCCACAGAGTATTCCCATTTATCTTAGCAGGTTGTTGCCTTTTGACGTTATTCTGATGCAAAGGTTATAGGCAGCAAATTTTTGGCTCTTACTGCAGAACGCTACTCAAAGGACTGCTGCTCGTGTATTTTGATGCAATGTGAATTGCACGTAACTATGGAGTTTGGCTGAAATTTTCAGATTTATAAGGCTGCTGTATTAAAGGCTTGTCTGGGAAAAAAGCTGCTGTAACTCTTAAATCTAGTTCTTGTTTTGTACGTGGAATTTCTTGTGAGGTTTCCTTATGGACTAGACAGGTACCTTCACTCTTTAATGACACCTGCCCTGCTTTGCTTGCAGCGCTGCTTACTTTATCAGTTGAGCCAAAGGGGAAAAAAGTCACCACATATCAGTCCTTCCTTTTGGAGGTAGATGCAGGGTCTGTCTTGTGGGCGTTTTGCAGCCAGCAATGGGAAGACTGGGGAATTGCTCTGGCAACCACAGTTGTTTACTGGCAAAGGAGACAGCTACATTTAAGACAGCTGCCCTTCCTCAGATAAGGCGTTTTCTTGGAGCATACAGAAATTGTATATATAGTGTGCCTTAGATCATCCTCTTCCACTGATCTGTTGTGTGTTGTCACTGCATAAGGAGGAAAGATCCATCGCCTGGGATGCTTTGTAGTGCCATGTACTTCCAGAGAAGTGGAGTAAAGCTGCTGTGTCTGGATTGCTCTCCGGCCTTCGGAAAGACCTGGTGGCTCTTCACTATCTAGGACAGGTACAGCCATGGAACCACTCTGTCGTTCTCCACTTCAGGTATCTGCCTCTAGTGTAAACCAGGTTATTCCTAAAGCAAAAATTTTAATCCAGCAGCTTTGTTCCAGGATTTGAGCGGTGTGAAGCCTTCTGGAAGCAGACGGAGCCAGATGAGTAAAGGCTGGCATAAATGCAGCCGGGAGTCTGCCTTGGGTAAGGCTGGTAGTGAGAGACTACCATAAGAAGCAAAAGTCTGTACCGGTCTCTGCAATAAACTGTAAGTGGTAGATGTCCTAACGCGTGTGTGTCTTTCGGTTTCAGCTGTTGGCCATACGGCTGCTTGGCTGGGTGGCACAGGAGGTGTGTTACCAAGTGGTTCTCACTGGGATATGAGGGGCTGGGTTTGTAACAGCCGGCTAAGACTCTGCTTCCACTTAGACAGACATCAAGGGCAGGCACAGCTTTGTCATGTGTGGATGTTGGTGCTGAATACAGCTGTTAAGAGAAATGCCTAATCTTCAGGGGTAGAATCATAGAACCACAGCATGGTTTGAGTTGGAAGGGACCTGAAAGATCACCTAGTTCCAGCCCCCCTGCCCTGGGTACTTTCTATGTGTTTGTCTTCTCTTGCCTTGTGTTTCTGTCAGCTTTGCCTTGCATGCCGCCGGCTGTTCAGCACTGAGCTTGTTCTTCTCCACGGCAGGATCTTGGAAATTCTATTCCCTCAATTTTCCATTCGTCCTTTCAGAAATTGATCCAGCTTTTCCTTTTCTGAGAAAGCTATCATTTTGGCTAGCGGCAATTACAAAAAGGCCAGGAAAACATTAGCAGGTTGGCATTTTTTCTTTCTGTACTCTTTAGTGATTTTGAAATGTATATGTGTCTGTCTTTGCTGTCACAGGCAGGTAATTTTTCCTTTGCTGGATGTCGGCCATATCTGGCAATCAAAGTAAATGGGACACAGTATGACTTGAAGAAGTTTGATTTCACGGGGAGGCAAAAGTGTGATGAATCTGCTTCTTTTCAAGAGTCCTTCAGTACTAAAAGTAGCTCAATATCTGTATGCAGAATAAACCTTGGATAATAAGTCTTTCTCCCGGGTCTTGATCCAAGCCCATTGAACTCGGTGGGAGTCTTTCTATTGACTTCAGCTGGCTTTGGATCAGACACCTGGCATCTATCTGGATTGCGTTTCTGTCTATTACTCATCCTTCGAACTGGAGGAGATGGTCCCTGGTTAACATGCAAGAACCTCTTGGCAGGAAGGGGGGACCTACCTATTGTAAGTGCTGAATCTTTCCAAGTGATTGATTAACAGCAGCGTAGTCGATTAACCTTTCTTCTTCTGAGAGCAGCTTTCATCTAGTCATCTCGATAAGGCTGAAAGCAGTCAAGGCCTTTATCAGGGGAGGGCTGCAGAACAGGATGTTCCCCAGAGGTGATTGGTTCCCAATTCTCTCTGCATAGTGAATTTAGTGAATTCAGCAGACCTTGAGGTCAAGCATTTATTAGGCTAAGAGACTGTCAAATCAATCTGGTCCACTCCAGGCAAGTTCTACCAGGAGAATGGGTTTTGCCAAGACTCTGTCTAAGAAATAGATTGATGACTAACTCCTGGTTGAAGCTGCCTTTCTCTTTTCCATTTTCCGTGAATCAGATTTTTTCCCCTTGCTGACACCAATATTTTCTCCCTAGACAAATTTTATTAAGGAAACTCCTGGAAACCATCTATAATTTAGGTCACAGGGAGACTTCCAAACCCTGTAGCCCTTCCATTCTGTGTTAAATTGACCCAAGGGCTTTCTTTGAGACCTTGCTTTTGACCATACCTGATTGAATTACATTTCTGGAATTTTCTTTTCACCCCTTCTCCCCCACCTCCCCCCCTCCTTTTTATTTTAACTTGAGGATATTTTCTAGCAGTTATAGACAGGCAGGGATCCTTACTTTTCCTGCCCAATATAACTTCTCATTGGAAAGAGAAATGCATTGCAAAAGCTGCATGGGACAAAGCCTGCACAACAGAAAGCAGCGTGTTATGTCTTGCCTCTATTTTGGGATACAGATCCTAACTTCCTTGTAGATTCCTCGTTTGCAGTAACCGGTCTTTTACACACCATCATTGTTTCTGGTTTACATTCATCTGCTACTCAGATAAAATCACGTTATGATCCGGCTTAGCCACCTGTGCCCGCTGTCAGCCCTTGTGGGGCACCCGATGCACTTTTGCAGGAAGTCCCAGTCATCAAAGCCCTGTCTGACCTGTAGAAGCACAGAGAAAGGGACTCTAATAAATGGGTGCAGCCTAAGTGCAACATGGAAGCCTAAGTTGGGTTTTAACATTTTCAGCTCCAGTTCTTGTCAGCCTAATGAAGAGAAAATGCAAGAGAAATCTGAGTGAGTTTTAGTGCATCAAATCGTTTTTCAGTCATCCATAGTGATTTCTTTTTTTCCCCATCTGGTTACCACTTTCTGTACCTCCCTCTCTGGTTTGAGCCCAGCCAGTTTTCATCTCATTTTGTTTTACCAATTTTCCTCGGGCTCAATTTGCTTCTTGTTGTTTATCAAATAGAATCAAGAGGAGTCCTTCATTTCTTCTAGGCAGCATTTCCCTGCAGTTCTTACCGCACAATTTAGTAATTTATTTTGTGCCTAAGGTTTCTGTTCATGGGAGAGTGTCTGACAAAAATGGGTACCTCAGTTTAGGGTAACTGACTGAATGGCTGACAGTTACCTCTTCCTGAAACGGAGGGTAGTGCTTATCCAGGTGTATGGCTCGGTGGTACAATAGGACTTTAGTCAGCTTTACCGACTGAGGAGTTAGGACTGCAAGAGTCCTAAGAGAGAAGACTTTTAAACTACAAAATATTCAAAAGCAGACTTGAAGGTATGGACTTAAAAGTATAAAACAAAAGACTTAAGTCTTCCTCAAATTCCCTTAAAATGTTTTTTGGAACTACTGTTAACTATTTAAGTGGCTCAAATGTGTCAGTCTGTTGCCAAGGGCTTTCAGTGGTGGACTGTAAGAAAAGGAACAACCCAACAAATTCTGAGTTTCTTGCACGCTGTGTAGAAGTGTTTTCAACATTCAGTAGTATATGACTATTTCAGCAAAGTATTTTTTCTCTTCTGGCTGCTGAAAGTCACTGCAGTTGGACTGTAACTTTCTTTTTTTGGTAGTTGTTACTATAGGTAGTATTGCCCAAAGTCGGCACGGATCTGCTTGGTTTGGGAGCTCATTATGCACATTACAAGGGATCCCCCGCGTAAGGCGGAGTCTAAAGGGCAGGATGCTGCAAAGGTAGGAGAAAAGGAGTCTCTTCAGTTAACACTGAAAAGTGACCGACTTGACCACGATCACACAGGAGATTTCGTGGTCCTAAGAACTGAATCTGCATCTCCTGAGCAGTGCTTTAGCTCTTTAATTACAGTTTTCCCTTTTCTGCACTTTTCTTTGCAAATAGGTGGAGAAACCAATTCCTTTGTTACCCCGAGAACAAAGCTGCTGCTATGCAAATCATCCCAGGATCCTGGCACACAGGCTGGCTTGTGGCAGGGGAGACTTCCAGCTAGACAGAAAACACAAATCAAAGCCAATTCCTGCATTTTTCAGCAAGCTAGAATAGAGGGAGCATAAACAGCTAAAACCAAGCTCTTGGTAAGAGAACAAGCGATCACTATTAGACGCACAGCAAAACCTTTATCATTCATCCTAAAGTGTTAAAATGCTTGTTAAGTTTTTTCTTCAGCAGGCAAATAAGTGATGAATTAGCTTAATCCAAACTCTCTGAAGATGATCACTGGCATAGATTCTTTAAAAGGTCTGAAGCGGGTACAAAATCTTTACATTACTGTAAGAGACTGCAGCTCTGTCAGTAACACCACATTGTTATTGGCTTTGTGTTATGAGGTATCTAGAGAATTTTGGAGACGGCCTATTTGTATTGTATTGACACTACAAGGCATCTGGCTCAAGCCCAACTCAGGCCGGGAGAGTGGCAGTTCCTTAGAGGAGCTAAATTGTATTGATTAAGGTCTCCTAATCAACAGAACAACTTCTAGTACAAGCTGCTATTGAATTTACTGTAGACTTGAAACTACAAAATACATAGGCTTATTAATCAGTTATACTAGATATAAAACTTTGAAATTCAATAGCTATATCAGCTTAAAATGAAACTCAAGTGGTTTATTTTTATCTTAGATTGGGGTTTCTATTATCAAACCAAGGCCAGATTTTCAGATACCTTTATGTTGCCAGAAATCTTTGAAGAATCCTAATAGGTCTGTCATCACTTTGATGGCATTTAAATCTATCACTTTATGGTGTCTAGAAATATGTTAAAAAAATCCAGTTTTGCAACATGTCCTGTGCAAAAAATCTTACCTGTCGCTCCAAGATTTCTTTGGAGCTACTACAGTTACCAGTTAAGCTTAAGCACAGTGGATAGGTGCAGGTAAGAATTACTGTTCTTACTGTCCCACAGCAATAAATCAGCTATGCAAATAGCCGCTCGGAAAAGATGTGGCTCTCATTTGCATGTCAGTGACAGTCCAGTCAAGGCTGAGACTTTGGCTTGGTGTTACGTGTCCGACATGGTAAGGGAGTCCCTTTACTCTGAAGCCCAAGTCAAGCAAGAATTGGGGAAGGCAGAAAACCGGTAACTGTGCTATTCTTACAGTTGGAGGAGCCACGAGACAAAAATGAAGCTAATCAGACACAGTCACACTAGTGAGCTGGGGCCAAATGAAGGATTGAATCCGTATTTCATGATCTGAGAGCTTGCTGCTGTCCCATTCCCCACAGTTCTTTATTTGGAGACATCTTACAATGGGAATGAACCAGTTTACTAATCCTGACTCGGAAAAATAAAATAGTTTAAAACCCCACAAAATGTTTCACATCAAAGCTATGATTTGAGCCAGTGATAACCAGTAGATACCAGAAAGGGCATTCTAAAGACATACTGGATTTCCAGGCTTAAGCACATAGGCTGTAACTACTGCAATTGTTAGACAAACAGTATTTTGCTACTTGTTTCCTGAAATCTTTCTGTTCTGATAAAGCTCACAACAGTGTCTGCCCAGGACAGGAACAATTTTAAGACCATCCCACCTCAGATTTTTTTGGGTGGGAATGGTTGGTTTAGAGTGGGTTTTTTTTGCAAAGTAGTTCTCAAAGCCCTATTCCTTGGGTAGGATTTGTTCTTTGTTGAAATCTTAATCCCAGTTTAATTTTTTTCAGACCAGCCTGTTGGCCTTCCACATGCCATGCAGTAAATTTTTTTTCTTAAACTGTTTTTTGATAGATTTAGCTCCCTGCTGTAAAGTCATGCTCGAACAATGAGGGCAGGTAAGCAGCATGGTTGCACTGATGATTTAGAGTTTGCTGGCTTTTATATGGAACAAGAGGAAAGCTGGTCTGGTGTCAGCAGTCATTACCTTCTGCCTGTGATGTGCTTTCCCGACACAGTGGCACTTGAGAGACTCCTTTGTAACTACGTTACTATGAAAACAGACTTTTCCAAGGAACAAATTATCTATCTGGAGTGTAGTAACCATATGCAGACAACCCTAGATGTAGCTGTGGCTTGCGCTAGTATCGTTTACAGGCCTGAATATTTGTATAAATGCCAATTAAGCTGTGGTAGCATTATTTGTCACAGAAAGCTTAGCCATATAACGAAAATACCTCAGTTTCTGTTGCCAGACAATTTGAAGAGGACTTTTACTGCAATAAATCAGCCTTGCATTATTGCAGAATTGCGGTTAGTAGTTTCAGCATTTCTCATTTCCGTGGATCTGATTTTATGAAGTTGGTGGTACTGCTCCTGTGGGTTAGGGATGCGGGACTGGGTGCCGTGAAATCACTGACAAAACAGCAAGACGTGATGGGTTGTAAGAAGAGGCCTTTTATCTGATGGAACAATCTTAAAGCCCAAGAATGTGGCAATGGAAGAAATACTGGAAATGTGTTTAGAAGGAGGTAAACCAAAAATTTACTCCCTCCCCCAAGTACACATTCAAACAAGAACATCTTGTCCGAAGTAAGTTTGACCAGCAGCAATTATAGCACTGATTTTAGAAATGAACATGAAACACGCTGCATGTGCCTATGGATCATCCTACGCATTAATATTTAGTTACTGAATTGGCTGTCTATACTTTTCTGGCTTCTAAAAATCAGCGTGTAGCCATGCTATTGTGGTTTTGTTTCTATACGCATAGGCCAACGCTGTGATGATAATCTGCTACATCCACAGTAAGAAGTAGATGACCTGCCATCTAGGTCAACTGGTTCTTTTTCCTTTGAGACAAGATAGTAGCTCTTCGTAGCAAATGAAGCCTCTCTAATCTTCAACCATTGTCCATTTACACATGAGTAAATAGGTTAAACTGTTCATAAAATGACAGAATCATACCAAAGAGTAATACAAAGTGGCAGTAGCAAAACTGAAAAGCAGTCCATTATATTCTGCTCTGGGTAGTACCTGCCAACATACAGAAGACTAAGTACCATATTGGATAACGATCAACTTAATGGGTATGGGGAAATACGGTTATTCAGGAGAGTCTTGCCCTCGTTGCTCCTGCCAAGGGACACGAGCGCTCTGGCAATGGCCTTCCAGAGCTCAGCACAGCAGTGGACTGGTTTCCTGCGGGTGAGGACCCTGCCCCAATGACTAAATGTCCATAAGGAAATAAAATGTGTCCCATTACAATTGTGTCACCACATAAAATGCCAGGGAGTTTCATTACATAATTAGTTTTTTATTTTCCTGCCTACTTCTTTGTGGTCTGGGCAGTACAGTATCCTTTCAATCGCACATCACGTTTCCTTCTCCTCTGCTGACCATGGGGCTGGGCGCTGGGGAACACCACAGGTTTCCCTCGCCAGCACCCACCGCCCATGGGCCTCCCCTCCAGCAGTGGGAATGGGCACCTGAAATGGGAGAGAAAACAAGAGGTAGGTAGTAACTGTACATTTTATGGTATGTTTGCACGATATTCCTCTAGGATATAAATAAGAATAAAAGAATACCAGTATTACTCTATCAAGCTGGAATGATTAACTGAGCGAGGCAATTTCCCAAGCTCATCATCATCCCTTAACACTCCAGAAAGCTGCTATGATCCCATAATGATCACTGGACGATATCTTTCCATTTGGGTAGTTTGTCCAACATAATTCAGCCAGGACTTATGGCTCATCCCTACTGTAATAGGTCACCATATGCTTCACATCTGGTCCTACAGAAAAAGCCATATTACATATACGATGGCAACTATTTTAGGGGACAGTCTCCAGAGACCCGTAAGTGTGACTAGCAGTCTTGACAGTTTAGCAGTTTGATTAATCAGCATTAAAACCTCATTTTACTATTACAGGCATAATTACTAGTAGTCCAAATGATGGCTAAAATAAGCAATTTCACGAGTTTTGTTATTTAGAGAGCTGATAGAGCTGATTTTTTCTAAGATGTAGGCACTTAAAAAAAAGCCAACAGCAAGTCTTCCACTTTGTCTCATCAAAAGTCATTGGACCAATTTGACCCCATCATTGGTGATAGAGCAGAAGTGTATTTAATCAGAAAACAAGAGAAGGATGCTGACTTCTTCGTACTTATTTTTCTCAGAATTCAGATCTCTGGTTTGTCACAGGAGAAAGTGCTGCATTAGGATTGCCTACAATATCTGCGTATCTGCTGTCAGGTGAATATTTCAGTTTACCATCGGGATTTAACTCTAGCTGTTGTCTGAGAAAGATGAGAAAAAAAAAAAAAAAGAACCCACTTTGCAGACAATAGTATGCAGAGAAAGTACGTCTCATCTTGCCTCACACACCACATCCTGGAACCCACTGGCATTTAAAGCTTGACAAGTTTTATTTTCTATAGGGTTCCTATAGAGCATCAAAACTCTGTAGAAATTCTTTACTTGAAGTCTTTCTACAAGGATAAAACGCAGGAGCCTGGATTACTCACTGACTGCCACGTACAATTCCATGCATGTGGCTGTTGTTCTCCAATGTCCTAACAGCCTTTTCTTAACATACCATCCTCTAACGCCTTACTAGGAGGTGGGTGTGCAAAGTGGACAAGTACATTCTAACTTTCAATTGTGAGACTTGTGCCTGCGAGAGGTCAGCCTGCAAACTGAGAAAAATCTCCTTATAAAGAGAAAGACAATAATAATTTGTTTCTCTTCTCCATTACCCACCAAATGAAAACTCATCCTGTGGTCCATAAACCACAGCTGACAGCTTTTGCCTTCACTGGCTCCAGGTCCTCAGCCTTTGAGAGGACTCCGTCGTATGCCACCATGGAATGGGCCGGAAAAAGCCAGCTTCATCCTCTAAGCAAAACGCTTTCTTGTTCCCTACTGAGGGAAGAGTTACTTTCCATCAAATTTAGTGAACATTTGTGATTTCCAGACCCTGGATTCAGTGTAGCAGTAAGGTATATGTACTGCCTTAAGACCGTGGCAGGATAAGGGCTGATTTCCAGGTGGTTCATTATAATGGGAAATCCTCTAAAAGTGCTCTGGAACAGTGGACGTGCTTCCACTCCGCATGTGTCCTGTGAGCACCTCTTCAAGAACAAATAATTCCTTCAGCGTTTGTGGCCAAAATTTCCCCTTTTCCTTTTGATGGCAGAAAGCGGTTTCATTCTTCCAACACAAGGGTGACTAATTTAATATTGGTTCGATGGACAGCTTTTGGGTGCTCTGCATTATAAGTAGTGATGTAGCCCTTGTAAATGAACTAGGTTTCAGCTACAAAGCAAGGAAAGGCCTTTCTCCCAGGCACTGCAGTTAATTTTTGAGTTTACTCCATATCCTACCTTTAAATGAGCTTGATATTGGGGTAAGTGAGTGGGGATGCTGGCTCAGAGCTGCCCTTGAGGTCTCTTTAAAGGCCACCCGCTGTCGGAGCAGGCTGGCTCCCTGCCAGCTTAGAAACCGGAGCAGGAGCCATTGGAAATCCCTTGGAAACTGTCATTTTTCGAACTGCCAAGAGCTGTGATGCTAATCAAGGAAAACACAGGAGATGTACTGGATTCTTTACATGAGTGGTTCTCCGGGGTGGAAATTTATTTTAAGCTTGTGTTTATTTTTAGAGAGTTTCTTGCTGTTGTTGTCAAACCTATGCTAAAGCAATTATTGCCTGTGCGGGTCACCCGGAGTTCAGTATTACTGAACAACTTTCAGCAGGGCTGTGAATGGCCTGAACCCGCACAGCCTCTGTCGCTTAAAGAAACCGAGCAGCTGCCTTCTGGCCTCTCTGCCTTCCTCTTTTTATTTTTTAGTTTTTTAAATGAGAAGCAGGTTTGAACCCTCTTCTTTGATCACATCGAGACATACTGCCCAAAATGCCCTCCCTGCTCCAAAATCTCCACTTCCCTCCCCAAATGCAAACCCTGACCTGTACTCGGGGCAGCTCCGTCCTCCTTTTGCCTGGCCCATGGCGGGTATTGACCATGCCGGCGACAGGCTTCAGAGCAACCCACTGAGACAGCATCTATTTTGATGGATAAACCAAGATAGAGGCAAGTTAAAGTTACAAGAAATGAAAGCCAAAGCAAGAAACAACCATAGCTATCTAAAGGGCACCCCTCGAATGAGGCCCCATCCCTGGAACTGAGCCCCATCCTTGGAGGTGTCCAAAGCCAGGCTGGATGGGGCTTGGAGCAACCTGATCTAGTGGGAGGTGTCCCTGCCCAGGGCAGGGGAGTGGAACTAGATGATCTTTAAGGTTTCTTCCAACCCAAACCTTTCTATGATTGTATAAATGTACTTTTCCCCTGTGTTCGGCTGCTGGCCTCACAACTGTCCGGCCGCAGCGGCGAGTGTGGAGCTGTGCTGCCCCAGCGCCTGTGTTACTGCTGCCTGAAGGTCCCGCTCTCCTGGCGAAGGCCTGCTGACCTCACGCGGCTTCATTTGAATTTTCACGTTTTCTAACAGTTACACAAACCCTTTTCTTAAATAACGTAATTTCTACGTTTCGATGAGTTAAGAGACTTAATTTATCTACTCAGTCCCTTGGCTGGGGAATTGCTGGGTAATGCGAGGCAGCTCTTCCCGCATTTAAAAGCTCCAGTGCTAAGGACTTGCCCGGAGAAAGGAACCTGCGCTAGGGAGGAGGAGTGTGACGGGACCAGCAGGGATGCTGGGCTGGCTGCTCAAAGGAGCGGCGAGCCATCAGAGCACTGTAGCCATCCTCTCCACCGCAGAAAGACGACTCAACAACCTGAGTAAGTACGATATGCCTTGTGTGAAAGCCGTATTCGTTGTTTTTTCTCCTTGCTATAAAAAGGCAGAATACACGTGGGGCCAGAGCTGTCCCAAAATGTGTTATATTTTGACAGTTGTGCTCCAGAGAAAAGTAGGATGGATGTAGCTCGGGTTTTGTGGAGGGAGGAAAGATTTATAAAAAAAAACCAACAAAAAATTGTCAGAAAACTGCCTTCTTTCCTTACTTACCCCGTGTACTTTTTGAGGCAGACCATCAGCTGCTGCGAATTTGCAGAGTTTGCTGAGGGTTGAGGTGCTAAACTGCTGCAGTTACAGCAGCTGGAGGGCTACTCTGTGTGTGTGTGTGTATTTTTATATGTGTGTATATACACAACAGCATCATGTTTTCAATTTTATATGTGTGTTTTTCACCAAAATGAAAGGGTGTTGACGAGCATCCGCAGGTGTTAAGACAGCTGGTTTTATGGGATACACACACACACACCCCCCTACACACACAGAGACTTTGAGGACTGTCTTCATTACACCCAGCCAGGAGGGCTTTTAACAACAGGGCTCAAGAATTTGCAAGAGAGAATCATTTTCAACTTCTCTGTTGTTCATGAAAAATACGTGCTTGCAGACAAACGTGTTTATTGGCTCGAAGAGTGGTGATTATGGGCAATCCTCAGGACAAACCTCACAGACAATACAGAAACACGGCAATTTTCGTCACGAAGGGATTGTATGTGGTGCTGTGGAGCTGGGGAAGAGCAGGAACAGGCCTGATCCCATACCCAGGAGGGTCAAGGGTTTTGCCACTGGTCTCGGAACTGCAGGGGAGCCGCAGTGCTGCTAATGCTGCTCTGGCGCAGGAGTTCTGTTTGGTAACGGAGAACAGACACAAAATCAGAATTCTGGTACCAGCTTTGGGTGGAAATAGAATACATTTTGTTCTCTGATCATCATTGCTATATTTATTAATGAGAAGTGCATGTGCTAGGTAAGCACAGGAGGATCAAAATAATTCCCTGATGGAGAGACTGAGGCCTTTGGGAAAGGGTCAGTCTTTATTGCCTGCGAGGGTGCTGTCAGCATAAATAATTATCATGAACTTCAACTTCAAGCAATCAAACTTCATCGTATTGAAGGAGCCCCATTAAATGCTCAGATTGTTCTTAATTTGATCTAGTGCAGTCAATTCCTTGGGGAAGAAGAGACTGCAAAAAAAAATCAATACAGCATCGCAAAGGAAGCCGAGGTGTCTTGTTGGTCGTGTCTACCAGAGGGAGTGGAACCGTCTGAAGGAGGAGAGGAGTTTGTCTGGGTCCCACGGAGACCCAAGGGCGACAAAGCTTGTGAGCTGGTCAGAAGCCCTGGAGTCGCCTGGACCAGATGCTGAGTTGCAAAGACAACTCAGCTGAGATGAATCAGACTCGGAGCAGCGTTTCTCCAGAAGCTCTGCTGAGATGGCATGAAGCTCCTCCTTTAGGTTTCCTTGTTTCCCAGTTTGCATGACGGCATCTGGTCTGCCGTGACCCCGCTTTTCCACCGCTGGCTGCGTGCAGCTGCTGGGGCCATTGCCGCCGCCTCGTCCCACTCGGCTTTAACTTCTCCTGTCTGCGGGGAGAGGCAGAGCGCGCTGCAGGTTTCGGTGCACCTTCTGCTCCCTCGCGGTGTATAGTTCTGCAAGTCAAAATAATGCTGCTGGTTTCAATATTTTTTTTTTTAAATCTCCACTTATCACTTTCTTCAGAGGAGATAGTGAAATACTTAAGGAAAGATTGTGGATTCGTGGGCAAAGCTAAGACTCAAAATCTAACCTACTAGATCAAGCTTTAATATTCATAACTTTTAAACTTATTTAACTACACTGCCTGGACCCATATAACCACCCCCTCCCCAAGCGGGCCCCTTTTCCTACCCTATATAACTTGCACTGTGAGCTCCTTCACTACCTTTTGCAACTATTGTTAGAGGGCACTAAAAAATGGAAACAATTGGCACAAATTTTTTTGTTAGAACTCCTCTTGTCTCTTGTGATTTAAAATTTACCCTCTGACACTTTGTACTTATTCTTTTAACCAAAGTTCGTATTGAAATATTTCTAAACAAAAGAACAGCTTGTAGGGAGCAGGTGGGGGGGGTTTTGCCTCATATTTTGATCACAGGACTGTGTAAAAAAATTAACTTTAAAAAAACAAACAGAAAAATCCAAGGCCATTTATAAAGTAAAATGCCTTTTTAATTGAAAGCATTCTGGACTTGCCTGCTTACAGGAGTGAGTGTTGCACATTTGCGCACTGGGCTTCGGGGATCCGATTTTTCCACCAAAAAGAGAATGAGAGATGCTGCTTCTGAATTGTGCCTTAGATAATTAAATTAATTTAATGTCAGAGATACTGCAAATGACACAGATAAAGATTTTTACATACAGATTTCATGGTATTTCCCCTTCTTCTTGCTGGCTGAATACTGGGAAACTTGACCTAATTCAGAGCAGGAATAACAACTCCTACTCTTTCAAGTGGGCTTCAGTGGACAAAAGACGCCTTGCTCCTACTCCTCGGAGGGAAAGAAAGAAAAGCGGGCTTTCATATTGCTTTAGCCTTTCCCCTACAGCAGGTTCAGAGTGCACGCTTAAATCTGCAAAGGAAGGATGCCCAGCTTTCCCTTGCCTTTTCAAAATAAATGAACAAAACTTTTAGCTTGCTTGTACCGAGCAGCCGCCGTTTTGTGCGGCAGAAGATGGCTTTTGACTGACTGACACGGCAGGTGCCGCGGGAGCCAAGACAATTCTGCATTTCAACTGATTGTTGTCACTACCAAAGCCTATTATCTAGGGTAATAAAGTTTAAGATTAAGGGGATTGTGCATGTTTGTGTTATTCTCCACAAAGCTTATCTTCTAATAGACCAGCTGCTTTATTACACTTCGCCCACCCCTTCTCATTGTACGGAGAAGCCACATGCACGGATGGGAACGCACCACAGCAGGCCTTGGCTACCAGCTGGGAGTATCACATCGCCTTCCCTCTCCATCTGGGAGTATTAAGTTACCAGCAGTTGCCAGCTGGGAACATCGCATCTTCCACCTTGCCCAGCAAAGCACATCGCGTTATTGTCAGGCTTCTGCCAAGACTGTAACCCAGTTGTGTTCCCACTCCTGTTCTTCCTGACTTGGGTGCTCCACATGCAACCGCTCTGGCTCTTCCGGCCCATGGTGACCATGCCTGCTTCCTAGGAGAGATGTGAGCATTCCCATGAAAACCTCTCCTTGTTCTGTTCTCTGGCGTATGCCCTTGGAAAAAAATGTTAAACATCTGTAGCAGAAAGTACTCAAATGAAACTGCCAGCCATTCATCACTGGGAGAATTTATGGATGTCTTTCCCTCAAGTCTTAAACCTTGCATTCACTGAAGGCCACAACATTGAGATATTATTGCCACATATCTTACACCAAACAGGTCTCAACTAACCTCAGGTCGGGGGGGTGGGGGGAACATGAAGAGATACTCTGTGTACTCGTTCTCCCACTCCCTTTTTTTTTTTTTCTCCTCTGGATTTATCCTAGATGCATTTTAAGAAATAGGATCTGCCAGTGTAACGTCCCGCCTTCCTCACAGCGCACACAGGACCATTAAAACAACGTTAGTATTTCCCTTTCGATCCAAAGATCTCGCAGTGTGTCCGAGGGACAGAAGCAGACTGGAGGAACGGGCCAACAGGAACCTTCCCAAGTTCGGCAAGGACAAACACGAAGTGCTGGACTTTGGAGGGACTAACCCTGTGATGCAGGACTGGGGAGCAGCCGAGCTGAAAAAAACCAGTGGGTCGTGGGAGGCCGTGACTGAAGGTGAGCCAGCAGGGTGCCAGGGCAGCCGAGGTGGCCCAGGGGCTATATTCCAGAGAGCAAGGCCAGCAGATGAAGTGATCAGACACCTGCCCTTAAGCGCTTCTTAGGGCATATCTGTAATATTGCACCCAGTTCTGGGGACCCTGATGTAAAGAAGACAAAGGAACTACGAAAAAGTGTTTTATCTGGTTTCTGTATTACCTACCATCTGATTCTGCAATAGGAGTGTCCTTAACAGCCCCCGCTAACGCAGTGGGGGGAGCGCAACAGCAAGTCAACCCCAAAGTCCCTGTCCTTCATTCAAGCCACACAGCTTCCAAATGGGGAGTAGGGCTGACAGTTTCAGTCTTTGGGGATGTCATTACCTTTAATTAGCAAATAAGAGTACCCCAACTTAGAAACTGAGTCGTCTTTGGGCTTGACACAGCAAAGCCAGAATAAACTGTCTTGAGATTTGAGAACAGCTTCAAATATCACTTATTTCCAGCCCTGCTTCAAACACACTGTCTTCATATTAGCTCAAGAAAACAAGCACACCAAAGATCAATATACTTTTGGGAGCAGGTGGGAGGAAGAGAAGAAGAGTAATGATGAGATGATTCTCATATTTCGTTGAGGCATATTAATATTTCCTGGGCCACAAAACACAGATCACAGGTGTCCTAAACTCCAGAATACAGTAGATCTTTGCTACAAGATGCATAATACTTGTATGAGCTGGGAGCCCCGCAGGTATCTTTAACAGGTACCAAACTTTTATAGGGAAAACAAGAAGAAAGAATGGCGATTGTGTGCCAAAACCTTCTTCATGGATGGGAGGACGCAAACTCTCCTCCTCTTTAGGGACATCTGCAGCAGTAACACCCCCTGACAAACGTAGGCAATAATGTGCATCACTGCAAACCCAGAGCCGTAGATAAAAATAACCGGGTAAGAATTAACCAATTATCAACAAAAAAACCAAAAGAATATCAAACAGGAGATTTCCCCTTCAGCAATTCATTTTTGGGAGAGATCTAGCCAGTCTGACTAGGGCTTGAGATCAGAGCAGAGAGTGTCTGTACACTATAGTGACAATACCACGGCTCGCACTCCGTAAGCTGCTTTATCGTAAGGCAACAGCACTTAATTTAGCTCTTAATAAAAAGTGTCAGAAGATTAAGACCAAGCTGAAGATTTCTACTGCCATCCTGGGATTTAGAGGTTATGTTGAAATCATTAATACAACCACTATTTGAACTCTTTTGATCACCAGGTATTAAATTCATCCATAAGTACATAAATCCCAGGAAGCAGGACAGCAGAGCTACCCAGCATTACCCGTCTTTTTTCACTTGCTTTTCTTACTGTTGCCTGTGGTTGTAATGTCTTTCAATCATCTGGACTGCCTAAAGAACCAATACTGCAGTCCCTCCCCATAAAATGCTGTTCTAAATTCTCTTGGAAGCTCTGTTTTCTTATTTCAGACTGTCAGATGCCTTAAAATCCCAGGTGGCTCAGTTCCCTCCCCAAGCAGATGCCTTGTTCCTCCTCTGAGCTCAGAGAAGCAGGCTTGGCTTTGGCCCCTGCTCTTTGTGGCAAGCAGGTATTTCTGAGGCCCGTTTAAATGATGCTGATAAGCCTGGATACATTTGCAGTATACCCAGTCGTGATAGCCAAGCTCAGCCACTGTCTTTTTTGTGTTCTGATCTTGCTACTGTGCAGGGCTTTTGGATTTATCCCTGAAGATTTTATTCCATATTTTATGATGTTGTTGGGTCCGCGGCTATGAATACTTGTCTGCTGGCAGAGCTGATTTAACTGAGCTGTTCTGGGTTGCACGTGCCACCGTAGTAGGTTTGGTTGTAGGTCCAAGACCTTTTCCCTGTGCTGTGGTGATAAAGAAGAAAGCTTTTGTGTGTTCTCTTTTTATTTAATAAAATGAGTTACTAATATAAAACCCACCCTCTAAAGCCAGAAGACCTCAAACCATTTATTAAAACAAAATCTACACTGGAAGTGGATCAGCTAGCACAGCAGCCAGGGAACTCTAATAGCAAATGTTTTGTTGTTGTTTTAGAAGTTTGTAACAAATATTTCTAAGTCAGACAAAGGATTATGCCAGTGACCCTGCTGAGCTGACACTGCCTTCCCACAGCTGCAGCTTTTAAGACAATGGCCATGATTTTTTTCTAAAACCAACTCTGTCATTAAGAGAAAGACCTCCAGAATACACCGATTCTCACAGAAAAACAATTCCTTTAATTATATCTTCTACGCTACTTTAAGGAGTATTCGGATAAAACTGTCACTCCACAGTATTAAGCCATTGTTTCGTATTCTTTCATTTCACATGCTTTTCTACCCTTAAAGTGAAAATTTGTATGCAACCTCTACTTACTATTGCAGAGAACTGTTGTTTTGGTTTTTTTTTTAAGCACCCCTCACGGCAGCGCTGACAGCTCAGGTTAGATTACGGGATCTCTTAGGAGGTGAAATGGTCTTAGTAATGCTTTCGAGTTTCATTACTCAGCCAGATTGTGGAGTCTATCAATTATCCCTACATTGACACGCCGGTGAATTAATTGGCGCGTTTGACAAGGACAGCTATTACCTCGTGTTGTCCTGACAGCTGGGTTTGATATCAGAAATTTGTCAACCTTCCCCTTCACGTGCGCTGCTGAAGGAAGGGTTGAGTAGATCAGGCGAGGACGCTGCAAGACTTTTTCCCCCCACCCCCTTCTTGTACAATCTCAACATCTGGTGATAACCTAAACCCTAAATAAAATCACAGACATTCATAACATCAATAAGCAAACAGCATGCCAGACCTGGGCTATAAAACAATCTCCTGTCTGGGCTGACAAAGCGCTCAAGGAGTCAGAAAACTAATTTATTATGAGAAAAGTTAGCAGCTTTCAGTAATGACTTTCTATGTGTCCTTCAAGTGCCAGTTATACTTGTTGGGTGGAAGTTTATCTGAGTTTGGGGACTGGCGGCTACAAGACAGCTGATAACTTGAACCTCACCTCGCTTAAAATCAGGGGCAAGATTGAGTTACAATTGGGTGTAAATAGTTCCGGGCACAGAGCACCTTGCTGGGGAGCTGAGCTGCTCCCTGGCTACTGCTGCCCCAGTTTGAGACAGTTTCTGATAGTTTCTCATTTTCTTTCTTTTCCATGGCTGCTTAGGTGAACTTTTCCCTTGCCTTTTAAGACCAAACTAGAGAATTACTTTTTGTTTTAACAGAGAAAACAACATGCGGGCGTGCTCACCCCTGGAGCTGGCAGAGACTCGCTGGCCTCACAGCCTTAGAAGTTAGCAGCAGTCATGCCCAAAAGCTAATCTGTGAACAATTAGCATACGTTAAAGCTATTAGAGGGTCAAGACTTACAGCAGCTCTGTAAAACAGGAAAAAAAAAAGAGCCCCAAACTTCCTAATTCCCCAGCTCAGCAAACAAGGACAGCTATTTGACTTTCCTAAGGCCACATGGCAAATTGTAGCAGTATTAGGGAGAGAACCAGCTGTTTTGGGACAGTCCTTCAGACAAAAAGCAAGTATCCTTTTTCTTGAAATGTAATTCTTTTGGTTTTTTAAATGATAATCTAGAGAACAGATTATGAGCATCTGTTACCATAAGAATGCAGACATGGACAGGCTTTCAGAGCTGGGCTCTGAAGGGGACTAAATCCATGGGGAGACTGGTCTGCCTAGCTGGGGGCAACATGGGAGCAGAGCCGAAGCCTGAGAGCGGCCTCTCCGGGCAGTGCTCTGGATTTTACTGGTCCAGCATTCTGGAAGACATCATGCTCAAAGGAGAGCTGCCCAGAGCTGCCCCGACCTGGCCAGCAAAGGACGGTTGAATACCCACCTCCACGCTTTCCTTCAAAGCAAGCGAAACATTTGTCTCCATGTAGAGGATCCCTGTAAATTCTTTCTCCTACAACTGCGGTTCCCTCCCTTGAGAAAACACAACACGGAGGAGCTGCTCTCCTCCACCTCTTAGCCTCTAATCCCTGGTTTAATTGTGGGCCTTGATAGGATTACCACCCCAGCTAGGTGCTGAAGCGCACAGCACTCCCAAGGCTTCAGCAAACTCTGGCTATGCCAAGAGCATTTAGAAAGATTTACTGGGAGGCACTTAAACACCGGAGGAATTAAGGCACAGTGTCTCAGTGGCAACAGAGCAGGAGGACAGAGGTCTCGTTACTTCCTAGGCAGTTAGATGGTTAGGATTTTTTTTTTACACTTTCCCGCCCTCCTCACACTAAGAAGAAGCCTTTAAATCTGTGTTTCTTAATATTACACTTGCTGCTCAGAAGACCGAAAAGGACCTAAATTTTAAATATTATCAAGACCCTGGCATGGTGAAGCATTGCTATCCTGAATAGTGTTTGGCTAAAAGCTTCAAAATGTCGAACAACCATGTTATCATTAGATCTGGAAATTACTGGTCTTTTAAAAAGATAATAATGCAGCCGGGTTTTTATTTACACCTTAAAAGTTTTGGTAGTAGGTGGTATACAGTAAAGATTCAATCATCCAAACCTTGGTGAGAAGATCCATAGGAATTTCTATTACGATGATTATGACTCTTGAGGGGAAATAACTGTAACCAGCTCATTTCTTCTCATTGACCAGGTGACATGTTGGTGGATGGCAAATTCATTTCATCCGACGCACAGACACGTGGTTAACACCAAACTTCTTTAGCAGTGAGTCCAAGAAAAGTAAAGTTAATAAAGTAAAAGTCTAGTTGTAATACTTTCAAAAAAACTAGCAGAAGGCGATCTGGCAGGCTCAGTCCCAAAGATCTTTGTAGGAAAAATTTGCCTTGTGAAAGTTGTTCCACTTGCATGACCAGGGACTGCTCACGTGTGTGAGGGTTTCCAAAGCTCAGCTGCAGGTTTTCCTTTGCTGCTGGCTTTCCACTGCAAGAACTGTGATACCCACCTGCCTTGGCCTCATACCATAAAGGAATGGACTCCTGGATGGTTTCTTGTTCTTCATTTCATCCCAGAGAAACACAAGGTGGGGGAAGAATGCGAGGGAAGCAGCTTGCTCATTCCTTCCACATCTGGCTGCAAAGCTGGTAAAAATTGTTAGTAAAGAGCTGGAAATATGCAAGGGACATAACATACCCTGATCTCTGCAAGTCTGGTGATATCACCTCTGAATTAAATGGGGGATTAGGAAAGATGATTCAATCAGCGAGCAGAGAAAGGTGTAAAAATTAAATGCAGTTTAATAGTGAAACATTTCAATTTTTGAGGCACTACATTAAATTACGCAGCTGTACATCAAACTAACTTTCAAGTCAAAGTGACCTTCGGTTAAAGTATATTGAAATAATCTTATTTTATTAAATATTTGTTTGGGGGAAAAAACCCACATGGCATACATAGATTTTGCTATTTCAGATACTAGTCTTACTAAATTAAAAACTACAGCTCTGTAAGTGTTCATTAGCAGCAGAAGCACAGGGATACACAGTTAGTGTGATCACACTGAAGCATTAAATTACCTGAGCCAGAACTGCAGTAGTAGATTTCTTTTAGAAAAAGGATGGTCAAGTAGACATAGGCAGTAAGATTACCTTTAAAATGTTTTACTGTAGACCTAAAATAGCTGCCCAGCTTTAAAAAAAAAAAGAGAGAGAGAGAAGGGGAGGGGGGGGAAAGAGAGAGAGAGAGAACATAATTTCAAAACCCTTAGCTTATTTTTAATTTATAGTCCTTGGAAAAAAAATAAGTGGATAGCCCAATCATTTATATGCCTGGGCAAAAGCAATACATCTATATAAAAGTACAGTGATATATTTCTGTTGCTAGTTTAATGTGCTGCTCTGTGCCCTGCGTGTTCTGATTCATTGGAGAGCAGCAATCATGTCGACAGGAGCTGTTCTTCAGTTCCCATCAGCGACAACTAAAGGCCAATTCAAGGTTGTGGTGGGGTCATGAATCTAACATAGTCACTGATAGAACAATTTCCCTTCCACATGACACCGTCAGCGGGACACAGAGGGAATATACGGCAAGGACTGCTGCAGGTATGTCTTGTTATTCCCATCCCTCCTCGCCTCTTTCCCCCCTCTCCTATTTTATTTTTAATTTTTGGCAATGGCCTGTGCTGTTAACAAGGAGTCTCTGGGGAATACAGAGTCAGTCAGTGGAAAATAAGAAGAGGGCAAACTTCTAAGCCTTTAAGAAACCAGCAAACTCCTGGCTTCTGTGCAGGCAATACCAGCTCAATTTGAAAGCTGGATGCACCCCGAGACAATACAAGCTGTACATCCCTGCCTGCCTTATAAACCAGAAAGATGCTGGACCAAACTCCACAGTGATTTCGCCTCTGCTCCAGCACCCCTTGAATTAAATAAAGAGGTGTTTTTAGAATCGCTATCCTTCTGCAGTATGAAAATGAGACCTTAATTTTGCCTGACAACACAATTATTTTCGCATCCTGAAGCCTGTAGATGATCCTTCCAGGGGACTTGGCACAAGCTTTGAACAAGTTGCAAAAAAAAGAGCGAACTCCTGCTATTGTTTCTGCCATACACGTCCCAAGGAGAGCAGATTTTGGACCAGATGAGTATTATTTCATTCTCATGGCACAATTAGTCAATACAGTGTGGCTTTAGCCCTGCAAATTCTAACCACCTGGCACGGGGCTGATGTTGAGGAGCAACTGCATTGCAGCTGGTAGAAATAGCTAATGCAGTAAGCTTTACCTTTTGAAGAAATTACTTCCAGTACCTCAAGTCTGCAGACTGTACTGTTTTCTGCCTCCCCTATTAGAAGAAGCAGACCTGTAAAATGTGGGTTTGCAGATTTTTTTTAGAAAGAGACCATATACTACTACAGTTCATTTGCAATTACTGTTTAAATGATGCTAGAAAGAGTTGCAGACCACTGGCTGAAAATCTAAAATAATCAGCTACAGCAAGGTGCATGCTTATACTCAGTGCTTTGTGTTTCCCGTTTCTCAAAAGCCAAAAGCCTAGGTCATATCCACAGCAAATACAGCTAAGTCCAAGCTTTTCGTATGACCTGATTTTCCTCCCTTGTGCATTACACTTAATTCACACCCGTAGCAAGGCCATGCTGCAGAGGCCTCGTTGTCAAACCAAAGCCTGAAAACTGTTTGTCTGCCGGGGTATAAATATAAGGCTTCAGAGCCTAGAGTTGTCCCACAGTCACCGGCTGCAAATACTAAAATCGCAGTGTTTCCAGGAAACGTTGAAACCAAATTAACAAAAAGCTCAAATCTAAAAATATAACCGTAATTTACGATTCCCTTTAATAGAATGTTATTCCTGCACTTGTTGTAATTGAAGATATTTATAGATAGTGTAAAAAACTAAAGGGACTGGAAATTTGTATTTAAGAATAAGGAAGAGCTGTAAATGCAAAGAAGAGAGGTTGTGCAATGCTCCTGCTGAAATGCCGGCTCCCCCATCAGCGTCCCATCGAGGATGTTGACTCTCACCCGCTAGCTCGTGACTCTGGCTCAGGCTCTGACAGCTGTACACAGCTGTGTTTAAGCATGGGATGGCTTTTTACTCTTGTTTATACTGTTGTAGTCGCTCCTGATCAAACCCGCTGCAGATAAGATCACAGCATGCATTTGAACGCGAAGGTGAAAGCACACATCTTTATCCTCTTACCAACCAGCTTCCAGGTGTGTGTGGGCGTCTGTCACACCACAGGTAGAGAAAATGCAGGGTCCAAATCCTCTTGTCCTCAGGCATTACAGCTATACTCAGTTTTTAGCCTTTCTTTGGGCAGAATCTTTTGCCATATTGATTTCACTTGTATTAAAAATTCTTCTCTGGAAATTAAAGACTTGGATCTGTCTCATTATTTTAGATCTGAGCTGGCAACTGAGTTAATATTAAAAAGACATACACACACAAATCGCATTTCCTATGTTACAAATAAGTAAAGCAAAGCGAATATACCAACATTAATAATTTACCTTATGAGCTTAGCTCCTTTTTCTTTTTCTGGAACTTCCACAGGCAGATTGCAATTTCCCCCAATTTATTTATTATTCAGATTCAGTCAACAATTTAAAAGAAAATGTTTACCTACCAGATAGCTTGCATTTTGCTTCCATTTTCACTGCTCGGTAACAAAGTGTTAGTCACAATTGTGTAATTAAATCGCATAATATAATTTCTTTTCCTCGGCAAAATCAGAATTCAATACCTCTCAGAAAAAGGACTGTTGATATGTCTATAAAACTCAAATTTCTACAAATAGTCTTGTCCATGTCTGAATTTCATCTACATTCATTCTGACTCATGGCTCAACTGCTCAGATATTTAGTAAATGATCATTAAAACAGGCAAAGCAGTTCTATTTCCTTGCTTCTCTGTACAGAAAGAAAGTACATTTTCTGTCCTGTGGCTAACTTTAACTTCTTCTGCTCCCCAGTTCTTCCCCTTCCCCCGGGTTCTGCAGGTGCCATTAACAAATAAAAGGCTACCGACAGCAGCTCTCTTTTGGCCAGCTTTTATTCACTTCCTAGAAGCAGCCTTTGGGTTTCTGCAGATCCATGGGCCACAAGAACAAAGGTTCCCCACAAGGTTTCCAAAGAAACAAGGTATCAATAACAGAACAATGAATCTTCTTTCACTTTTCCCCCAATTCTTGTTTTGTTTTCTTACCCAGGACAAGCTTTTTTTCATCCCCTTTTAGTCACTTTTATTGTTAATTTCTAATCATATTCCTCATTTATTGAAGGCTAACCTGACCTGAAACCTGCAAACAGGAGCTTAAAGGCACCAAACAGACCTTTGCCACTTCTCCCCCTGATTTTCAGCTAAGCATTCAGGTGTTTCTCCCACGCAGAACTCTGCCATCATGGTAGGATGCAATTTCTTCCATTAAAACTGGAAAGATGGCCACCCACCATTCCAAAGTCCTTACCACCTACTGCAAATCCAAGCAGAAGACCAAATTTGATCAGACATCATCCTCTCATGTGATCAGTGTCAGTTATTTTGCCAAGCCCTGTGGGCTGCTTGGTTCCTGTGAGGTGAGAAACCCATATGGCTCTTGGTTACAAGCCTGAATATCTGTACTGTCAAATGAGAATAGAAATAAATACACAAAGATGAAAAAAAATGTCCTGGTGACAACAAACCATATTTAGGAGAGTTTTCTCTCTGCTCCTTCTCTATAATGATGGCATAACTTTCAGCCCTCTGCCACAGCGATCCCTGAAGGTGAGCAAATTGAGTATGAAACCTGTGGAGTGCTCTGTTAGACACCGTGAGTATTCAAGGTGCCTGCCACCCAGGCAGCTGCTCCAGCACAAGCACTGCGAGTCCTGCAAGGGGAGATGGAGTTCTATCAAAAAACAACTATTATTTGTGGAATTAACATAGCGAATATGCAATAGCAGCTGACAGCTATATGCAAACTGCAGATCTTCCATGGCTAAAGCATAAACGTTGAGCTCTTCATCAGCCGGAGATATGCCGCTCTACTCCGCTCTGGTGAGACCCCACCTGGAGTACTGCATCCAGCTCTGCAGTCCTCAGCACAAGAAGGACATGGACCTGTTGGAACGGGTCCAGCAGAGGGCCACGAAGATGATCCGAGGGCTGGAGCACCTCTGCTATGAGGACAGGCTGAGAGAGTTGGGGTTGCTCAGCCTGGAGAAGAGAAGGCTCCGAGGAGACCTTTTAGCAGCTTTCCAGTACCTAAAGGGGGCCTACAAGAAGGATGGGGAGGGACTCTTTATGAGAGAGTGTAATGACAGGACAAGGGTGAATGGTTTCAAACTGAAAGAGGGTACGTTTAGATTAGATATTAGAAAGAAATTCTTTACTGTAAAGCTAGTGAGCCCCTGGCCCAGGTTGCCCAGAGAAGCTGTGGCTGCCCCATCCCTGGAGGGGTTCAAGGCCAGGCTGGACGGGGCTTGGAGCAGCCTGGTCCATGGGAGGTGTCCCTGCCCAGGGCAGGGGGTTGGAACTAGATGATCTTCAAGGTCCCTTCCAACCCAAACTGTTCAATGATTCTATGATGATTCTATGACTCTGCAGCCTGATTTAGCTGCTCTGTCAATAAAGCTTGTCCACAGTGGACACTGACTACCCTGGCCATCACCGGCAGGAGCTGTCAGATACCTCCAAGGGCTGTCCCACGTTCATCCGAGCGCTTCCAGCAGCTGCTGAAACACAAAATATATATTTAATTCAACCCTGCAAGAAGACTTCATTCCGTGGAGGATTTCTGCCAACCCGGTCTCTGATGCTGCTAAATGAACATAAGGATTGTAACACCAGTTTGCACGCGTACAGCTCTTAGAAACAGCAGGGTCCCCGACAGGCACGCAGCTCTCCGAGGGCAGCGATCACCTCCTAAATCCATTCTGCCTCTTGAACGCCAGCGCTCTCCCTACCTTTTTGGAGGAGATAGAATAGATTTAGAGAGCGGCTGCTTATCGATTTATAGTCTTTATGCTGGACATAGCTTTTTATTAAAGAAAGCAGATACTCAATATTGTTAACTAGTAATGGGAATTGACTTTTCACTAATTGCACAGAACCTGGCATTAATACACTTTAATAGAGAATAGGCCTGTGCACTCCAGATCAATCCAAAAGTTTTTCCTGATTACGTTACAGACAAAGGACTCCAACAACAACAGCACAGCTAAATAAGACATTTTATTTATTTATTTATTATTCTTCCAATTATCGAGATAAGGACATATCTCCAGGGAATGAGGGAAACGCTTTAACTCGGCTGCTTGTCCGCTGTTTGTTTGCTCCACTGGGATCATTATTTCCCGGTGTGCTTTTTCTGCCCCATTCACCTAGTTTGTACACGGAGGAGCGTTTTTGTCTGCCTCAGGTAAAGTGGGATGCGGGCAGAATAAATGTCCTGGAAGTAAAGCTGACATGAGAAATAAAACTATTATGTAATAAAGATTTTGAAATAAATATTATTTTTAATCTTTATTTTAGGCTTGTTAATGTTATGAAACAAAGTCGCCATGCATTCAGCTTCACCTTGTGGTTTCTCATTAGAGGAGCAGAGGGGGAGCATCCTCTCCCTCCCCAGCCCTTCGTCTCCAGCCAGCCCTCTCCTGAAGTACTCCTTCACTTGAAAAGCTCCAGCTTCCACAAGAGCAGTCCCTGCCTTGCTGAGTTTCTCTCTTTTTGCCCAGAGACCGTGTAGCCAAAGTAATTCTCTTCAACAAAAAGGGTGGTGGGTGTTAGAAACCCCTCAAGGCTCTCAGGTGCGTGGCTCCCCAGGGCTCAGCCGCTGGTTGCTGAGAAGACACCATGAGTTTGTGGAGCCCGGCAAAGGAAAGTGAGCGTGCTCATTTACAAACATTGCATTTTTCATTAGTTGTCACGAATTTTGAACATTTACTAAAGTAAGTCTTGCTGCCATTATGCAGTTTACATGTAGTTTGCATTGCCTGTCAGCCACCTCCATAAAAATGTTGAAGACGGACAGAACAGGATTTAGACTCAGTCACTGTCCCACTGACAATCCCGTAGAAAATGAGAATACATGCTCTCACAGCAAATAGCGGTTCAAAGTGAAGCAAATTGGAGTCCCGGCCCCTTTTAGGCACTATTACCAGTCAAATAAAGCAGCTAATAATAAAGGATTGCTGTTTTATTTCATGTACTTAAATAAAACAGATTGGTAAAACCTTACTAATGGCTTGTGACGCTCGAGCCTTACACCAGCCAGCTCCTGGAGACAGGCTCCTGCAGAAAGGCAGTTTTTTCCCACCAGCTTCAGACTTCTAAAGGGTGGAAGTCCATGACTCCATCTGCATGAAGTTATCTCCCATAGCTATCAGCTGCTTTTAGATCCCCCTTTAGCTTCTCTGAGCCCAACTGAAAAAAAAAGCCCCGTTCCCCAGGGTACCAGCAGTGACACGAGGGCTGACAAAAGGCAGTGCTAATTAATGCTTCATGCTAGTTAATGATGTATGCTTGTCTCACAAGAAAATCATTTTTAGCTTCCTGTAGTTCGCACAGCTTGACTGCTTCTGTCGCTGGCCCATCAAACGGACCCTGAGATGAGCCGGGAAACAGCAAGGCTGAATTTTCCCCATAGAGGCGAAAGCAGCACTGAAAAAGGAAACTTGGGAAAACTTCTGGCTCACCACAACACTCCTTGTATGACAGAGCCAAACTGCAGAGGGAAACTCCCTCCACAGGGGAGAGGACATGCCCAAACCCTTCTCTAGACAGGTCCCACTTGTGCACGGGAGGACACAGGAAGGCAGGAGGTCTCCTCTGGCAGGGATGAGGGTGGAGCATGTAGATTTGCCGTCTGAAAGGACAGTGAACGTGGTCTTGCAGGCAGCGAAAAGGATGCAGTGCAAAAGTACTCGTTTAGCTCAGTTTTGGTCCGGGTCACAGGGATGAAAACCCGGAGCCACGCCACCAGCGTTGCTTGGTTTGTGTTGCTGCAGGGCTGCAGCATGGAGCTGGGCCCGGCTACCGCAGCAGGAGGATGGAGCTGCGCCTCGCTGGTGGGCTGAGCTTCCACTCGGGGACTGAAGGCTCTGCTTTGCAGCTCGCCTGCTGCACCAGATCCCTTCTACTGGGGAGACAACCCCCCCGGTCCTCGGTGGGGCTACCCTGGAGCACCCTGCTAAACATGCTCCATAACCAGCCAACAAAGCATTGACAACCGTGTAATTATTTTTTTCTTCTGTGTTTTGTTGCTTGTAGTTTATCAAAGAAGAGAGAAGTCAAAGTACAGCTCAGTATTAAGGAAATAATAGCAGTTTGCCATGACTATTTAAAAGCATGTCATGATACTGCCTGTAAAACACTACTAATATATTGTTCCTATGCTATCCTGAAGTGAGTTTATACCATTATTAAACAGTGATAAAGCCACCTATATTTGTCCTCTTTTCATAATACAGTAGTTTATACACAAAGAGCCACTCTACTAGTAGCACCGGACATTTGCTTTCTTCTGGATACCTGCAGATATGCAGAGTAACTTGCCCCACAGGAATGCTTTATTTAGTAAGACAGGACTTCAAAGTGAAAGGGTAACAATTTCTGATCATAACCTTGGCTTTTCACTTCTAGTAATTATCCTTTAATTGCATCACTCTATTTGAAATAGAGGTGTAATTGGAAAAAAACAATTTGACATTCCCTGATGCGTACTCTGACATGCATTATTTGCTTTTTATTCAAATATAAATGTTCTCTATAATACTGTCAAGGAAAGGGGAAAAATAAAGGAAAATTGAAATGTCAGTACCAATTTCTGACATGTGAGAAGCATCATCAACTAGTGCTGGATGGTAGGCAAGGGTTTTCAATTCACTTCAAAAAAAAATCAAATTGCAAAATTAGCGGAATCGGGGGAAAGGAGAGATGTAAAGTGGAAAGGAGCTGCAGCTCCGTTCCTCCAGGAGCTCTCTCTGTTGCACATGGTAGTATCAAAATACCAAGGCAGCTCCCAGCTGTAATTGAGTGATGAATGGGCCTTTCAGATTACATTGAAGCAGAAGATGCAGAAGGATAATTTCCAACCTTCCAGTTAACTACTGAATAATTGTTAAGGCCAATAAAAGTCAATGAAATGCAGGTCCCCTTTATTTATACCCTACAGGACAGAACATGCAATTAGGTAGAAAAGTGGTTTTACATCTTCCTTCTCGGGCAGACTCAAATAAATCCACTCTGATTAGTGGCAACTTGTACCATGCCATTTGCATGTATGTCTGAGAGGTGAGCTCCAACTAGTTTGGCTGGATCGACTTCACATACAGTCCTATAAGCACTGACACACACACACACAGAGCTTTACCAAGATTTGGAAGAAGTGAAAACTACCTGATGGGGTTCAGGATCTGAATTGGCCTTAGACCACTTGGGGCACTGTGCAGATTAAAATTTAAATTAATTACAAGTGCCATTCTGGAGGAAAAACATTAATTAAAACTAAGGAACCAGTATGTGTTCAGACAGTCCATGAGGAATACCGTGGCTCAGCATGGTAGCCCTGTTTGGGATGGAGGTACCCGGTTGGGATGGGGGCGCGTACATGTGGAGCTGGATGTTGCAGTTCCCTCACACTGGAGGAGTGTGATTCCTTCTGCAGTGATTCCTATGATGGATGTCCTTTGTCAGTGGCCCTGCATTCTCATTCGCTCCAAACCAGATCCAGCCCAATGTTTTACTTCAGAGAGTCAGCAGTTCACAGACAAGAAACTAACACAGGGGAGTCGTAAAGCAGAGGCAGTTGGCACAGACTAGGCTGCATAAACTGTGCCTTTTCTGTTCTTTTGATAAAAGCAAAAACAAACCCAAACCAGAATAGTAGGAAGAAAACCTTCTCTTGAGAAAAATAAAATTCTGGGCTTGCCTAGAGATATAACCAACTTTCATTAGTGTAAGTTAATTACTCTGTGCTTTCTACCCAGCTAGTTCATTATGACCACATCCAACAGAAAGCATATGAGAAGTTATCTATTCTACTTCTCTGTGTTCGGCCTCCTTGTCCCCGTCTCCAAGCCTGACCCTGAACTCCAACAGGAAGCCCAAATACTTAACCCCAGATCCAAGCATTTCGCACTTAACATTTCATAGGGACTTCAGGCTTCTCTGGATCTAGTCTTTAGGGAACAATACCGTAAAGCTTACCCAGATTTTGGTTTGGGACACCAGCAGAAGAATTTATTTGAGGTGTACACCGATGGTTGCTCCATAGCTGCCTTCCACTGGGGGGGATCAGTGGTTTCATAAGAGCCTAAATTCATAGGATCTGGGGCATAGTCTCTGCTCCTGTGTCGATACCAAAGCACATTTAACAGCTGAGGGTGAATGGTGTCTTTATCCGAACAGTCCTGTTAGCTTCAGCATTTCATCATGACACATAAGGTCTCCAGGGAGACCTTATAGAAGCCTTCCAGTACCTAAAGGGGGCCTGCAGGAGAGATGGGGAGGGACTCTTTATGAGGCAGTGTAGTGATAGGACGAGGGGCAACTGTTTTAAACTGAAAGAGGGTAGATTTAGATTAGATATTAGGAAGAAATTCTTTCCTGTGAGGGTGGTGAGACACTGGAACAGGTTGCCAGTTGTAGCTGCCCCATCCCTGGAGACATTCAAGGCCAGGTTGGATGAGGCTTTGAGCAACCTGGTCTAGTGGGAGGTGTCCCTGCCCAGGGGGGTTGGAACTAGGTGATCTTTAAGTTGCCTTCCAACCCAAACCATTCTATTATTCTATGATTTCACTTGTGCAGAACCCATCTATTTGCTTGGCCTGCTTTCCCCCCTAAGTAATTTCATTGAAGTCAATAGGACCGTTAATCTGAGCTCTCTGGTGACAGAACAGCCTGCTAGTGCCAATCAAATACATAGACAAACTGGCATGATGGAACAGTGTAACTGTGAGTTTGGGCCCCTTCAGTGATGATCTGAGGAGCCTGTACAGTTTAAGGAGTCCAGCTAGAGGTTAGGCATCCTACACAATTGTATTCAACTGAGTAGTAACTCTGATTTTCTCCTTTTTTAGAGATTGAGCTAAAACTTCCAGGAAGCAGCACAAAGCTAATAACTGAATAAGATAAGCCGAAATACAATCTCTCTAATTAATACCTATTAAGAAGAGATGGTTGTCAGGAGAAGGGTAGCAGCAACATTGAATTCAGGTGGCAGGACCCAGCCTGTCTGATTGGAAACTGCCAAGGTAATCACCTGCCAGAGCACTGCTGTGTTATAAAACAGAAGGAAAAGAGCAGCTTGGAGGTTTGGTGGTGGGGATTTTTATGTTTGTTTTAGAATTTTTTTGTGTTACAAACATGAAATAGAAAATGAAGCAAGGAGAAAACTCATTCTCTTGAATACACCTGGATTATCACATACTCCTAGGAAGGATGAACTAGAATGAGAAACACTGAATGTAGGAAACTTCGCTACTGAAAGTCGGTAAAATTTTATTCTCTACCTTTTAGCAAAGTAATTGCATCAGTGGAATTGCTCTGTAGTCTTTATATATACATGAGATGATGATGCTTGTTTCTTCTCTATCTGGGATGGGATCTGGAGAGAGTACTGCGATCCTTAGTTCTAGTTTCTTAGATGATGTAAGAGGCCTTAAGAACTGTGAATTGAGTAGAATCTCAGTGGTTTCTCTTAGAGGAGTTTTTAAGTTTTCTGATGGTTCTGGTAAGTGGCTCAAATTGGGGGAAGCTTAGTTGGTGCTTCCTGAGACTATTTTGTTCTCTCTTTTTTTTTTTNTTTTTTTTTTCTTTTTTTTTTTTTTTTTTTTTTTGGATATTAATGTAACAATCAATGTAACAATTTAAAATAGGTAGAGTTACCAATTAAAATGCAAGAACAAATAGAAGAATAGCAAGGAGAAAATTGGAGGATGACAGAAGAGACTTGCTTTTGCATCTGGTTGTAATCTGGGGCTCTGCATCGACACTAAATCTCTGTTTACTCTGGGGAGGTTATAGTAGATAGTGCTGTCACCTGTGGGAGAGATGGAGAACTGGGTTTTTTGCGCTCTAGTTGTTAATATTTTGCTAACCAGATCTTAGAACGGCAAGTTGTTTAGTGTGCCATACAGATGGAATTTGCTGGTGAGTGCATGTGAAAGGCTGTCAAAGGAAGCTGAGCGAAGAAGACAAGAATTAGGGCAATTTTCTCAAGACTTAGTAGGAGACTTAAGGAAACTTTTCCCATCCCCAGATGCCCCCCTTATCTTTCCCCACCCTGGACTGCTACAGCTTATGCTGGGCTGCTTCTGGTTACTATTGTAGCTACTCTGGTAAAATACTGTCAGAGTATTTAATGTGTTTGTCTGGGGAGCAGGACATGTGCGGCCCTTCAGCTGCCCCTTGCCCGCTGGCAGGAGCACCGCTGCGGATGTCGGACAGTCTCCTGTGTTGCTAACGGGCACAGGGCCCTGCTGTGAGGGGCTTTCTCAGCTCCGTGATACTGAATTTCTGAGGGAATCCTCAGGCAGAAGCTTTAAACCAAGGTTTCACAGTGAACACTGTAAACTGTAAATGAAAATTTGTGTTGATCTCTGCTTAAAGAACTAACAACGGGCAAAGTATGTGGGGGATCGAGGTAGGTGAGAAGCTTTTGTAGAGACCAGAAAGAAAATCAGTTTCTCTTAAGTGCTAATCTTGTACTTGAGTCTGCTATATTTGAACCTCACAGACATGAGTCCAAGACATCTCTCGTCTTGGGCTCAATTCCTGAACCTGTCCTATAATGAAATCCCCCCTGCTCAGGGGACTGGGGATGCCTGTGGAAGAGGTGCACCAGGAGAAGATCACGGTCGGGTTGGCAGTAAGCGGGTGCCCTCTGCTGGCTGTGAGGAACCTTCCAAATGCAAGAACCCTCTTTCACAGCAGGACATGAGTTTCGAACAAAACCCCTACAAAGAGTGATGTGGGCAGTCTAATCGCAGCCCTTCACACCTCCCTACAGTAGTTTTTTTTAATGTGTGCTTGGAGGAGATATGTTCATTTGAAATCTAGTAGTGGTGAATGAGTATAAGAGTAGCTTCATTTACGGCTTCCACGTTGGCAAATATTAAAGAAACTTGTAATTAACCTTTAAACAAAAATATAATCATTTTAATAAAGTGCTCCTCTACTATTAGTAGAATTTAAAAGCATGTATAACTTAATTGGAATGAACTGTTTAGCCTCTTTATTTAAAGTTGTCATTTTTATGGTACTGACTGGTTAAAAGTCAGTATAAAGGTGAATAAAACTTCAAAAATGCTGAAGAATTTTTGGGGAAAATTATCTCGATCGTGAGGGACAAGCTACCGCATGCCTGTACATCCTACACTGAGAAATCAGTTTAAAAATGCTGAAACTCTGCATTTATTGAGACACAAATATCACCAAAAATGTGAAATGCTAATTATAGGGGAAACCAAACTGAAACTGGAAATTGTATGTTTATGCTTTGTCGTGAGACTAGGAGGACTCAAAGGCTTTAATGTTCCAGCAAGTTGAGCTGTTTATGACGTAACAAGTGACCTCTGTAGCTGTGTGGCTACAGGACTGCAGGGCGAGCCCTTGCGGAGTTGTCTATTGGCTCATTCTGGCTCATACAGGTAACACCTGTACAAAAAGGCTAAATAGAACATTAAACCAGGCCTTAAATCAGGAAAAAAGTTAGTTACTTTAACTCAGTTTTCTGTTTTTCCTTTAGAGGCTTTAATTCTGACTTAAAGGTTTATAAAATCATGCTTTTTGTACAGGTTTGTCCACTTTCCACTCTTTCTGATATCTTGAATGGTTAGGTAAGAGATTAAAAAGTTAAGAGTCTCCTCATGTTAGTTTCTAAGAACTGTGAACTTAATTGATTGAAAAAACCTCAAATTCATGCTGTGCCTAAGGATAAATTTATAATGTATCTCCCGAAGATAAATGTCTTTTAGTATCAGAGATACCAAAAATGTTAACATAACACCCTCTGTGAGTTAATTATGTGACTGTACTATGTTGTTATTTGAGTATTTACACTTGTTATTTGAGTATTTAACAGAAAGCATCCTAGGTGTCATGGGTTGGGCTGGACTGGCCAGTGATGAGATGACAGATGCTCTCCCCCACCTCTTGCTCTGAGGGGGGGAGGAGGAAAGAGGGAAAGATTTATGAGTTTAGAAGGAACTGAACTACTTTAATGAAATATTGATAGTAAAGTAAAAAGAAAATGAAATAGGTACAATAGATACAGAACCATATCAAGCTACCGGGATGATGATCAAGTCACCTGTAGGTGCAGGGAAAGTCCCAGACTGCACCTAGTGATGGATGGGAACTGGATTCTGGATCTGGAGTTAGGAATGCATGGATCAGTATCAAAGGCAGGGGGACGGACAGAGTCGTCCTCAGATGCCATCCACTGAAGAAAGAGCTGTCTCTTTGATCCCTCAGCTTTTA
>VXBO01013624.1:0-27065 GCA_013400135.1 Rhinoptilus africanus
TATATACACACATATATACATAAAAATAACATTTCTAGCCACTCCACCTCATCAGCACTTGTAAACAGGGAGGTTATTCTTCCCATGTGCTGGCGTCCACTCCATTATCTAGCAACAAGACAAAACAGATAACTGGCACAGCATTTTCATCATGCTGTCACTTCGTTGTGTTTCCCACTTTGTTTTTCTGTTTCCTGTGCTCTTGTACTCCAAGACAGAAATGATATTATGCTAAAATCAGGGAAAGGTGTCCATCCAGCCCAAGTGCCCGGGGTGTACATGGTATGGGCTGACTTGCAGACTCACACGCTTGGTGAATGTGACAAGTGATAGGCATGAGACAGCAGTGGTGAAGTTCAGGCTTTGAATGTACTGCAGGAGTGCTTGAGATCTGTGCTCAGGGTCAAATCAGTTGCAGAAGCTCCCCTGCTTTGAAATAAAATATTTTCTTTTTTTTTGTATGTGTGTGACTGTGCAGGAAAACAAAAGATCCTTTTAGACCTTACTGCTTGTCCCGGAGAACAACCCGCAGTGGCAGGAATTAATCTCTGAAACGCCACCTAAAACTTGAAAAGGTTTAGATTCAAGTAATCAATTTTGGACAATCTCTGCAATATTCAATTATTTTGCTTCTCCCTTTCTCCAGCCTCTATGCTATGTCAAATAACTGTTGCTGCCCAGAACTGATTAGGGGAATGAATAGAGCCAATGGATCAAAAGATGAATTTTGTATTCCAATGTGATTTCTGTTTTGACTTAGATCTTCCACCACCTTCAACAAGAGAGAGACCTCCTGGGTGTAAAACAGTGTTTGTTGGAGGATTACCAGAAAACGCAACGGAGGAAATTATTCAGGAAGTCTTTGAGCAGTGTGGAGATATAACAGCAATTCGGAAAAGCAAGAAGAATTTTTGTCACATTCGTTTTGCAGAGGAGTTCATGGTTGATAAAGCCATTTACCTTTCTGGTACTTCACATTCTTTAATGGATTTTCCTTGCTTCTCATTTGTATTTTGTGATGCTAATGCTTGCTTATTTTCCTAGCTTTTATCTCAGCAAGTCTTTCTTGAGCTCAGTGGCTGTAGCTTGGAGTGGCAAGGGGCAATTCTGTACTTCTCTGCGTCTGCCAAGACTTGCGCATGGTTTTGTATTTTGCTTACCCGGGAGCAATTTCCTGCCATCCCTCAACAATGCAGCAGATCCTGAAATTCACTACAGAACAATCTTATTTTCGATTTACACAGGTTTATATAGTTTTGCTCACAGGTTGTGGAAAGAGGAGGGCACTAGGCCAGGAGCGCTGCTGTTTTCCAGTGCCAATTTCTCTGATAGGCTGGCAATTTCATTGGCATATTTTTATAGATTTGCAATGCAGTCTGAATAAAGTCTGCCTTTATGCGTGCATGTATTCAGCTACCGCATGAGTTTGATTCTGGGCCCCATCTGTAGGCTACGTCTGCTGCCTCCCAGGACAACGAGTGCCACAGAAACTCAGGTGTAAAATTTCAGAATCTCTTTTATTTTCCAACAAAGGAACAGACAAAAAGCCCACACCTCAAACTCACAGGGAAAAAATGAAATGAAAAAGAAAGAAGAAAAAAGATGAAAAGCAATTCTGCTTTCATGTATCAGGCTTCCAGTGACTGTCAGTGCCCTCTTAAGGTTACAGGTTCCTTCAGATGAGGGTTGGCTTCCTAACTGAGACCTTCCTCACCTTTCTGAGCTGGATCCCATCCCCTGGATCTATGCATCTCCACAGACTGGTTCATCTCTCCTTCAGGGTCCTGGGGAGACCCACAAGTGTTAGTTTGCCCGACAAGTGTAGTGTAGCACTTTCACCCCACATGCAAGGTATTCTTAAGTAAACAAGGACCAAGGATTGCTCCTTGGCCAAGACGAGCTCACACAGACTGGCTTACAACCACCCACCCCGTGTAGGTAGACCTCAGAGGGACCCACTGGGACCATCCAAAATGGAGCCTGACCCAATGGCACCATCCAAAATGGAGCCTGGGAGGCAGTAGGGTAGGTTAGTAGTAGGTTAGTAGGATTAAAAGAAAATAGTAAAAAATCCCACCCTGACCATCTTCTATTTAGCAGTGAAGACATAACCTCAATGTCGTCTAAGTGTCCATAGGAAGCTCACACGGCTAGAACCAAGTGGTCTCTCAAATCACCATTAACTACATCTTAAAATGAAAGAAAGAAAGAAAGAAAAGAAAACATCTGAACTTTTGAAATATGTGCTCAGGAAAAACCTAAATCCTTTGTTTCAAAAAGGTTTTTGTATTCGGGTTTGTGAGGTTTTTTTCTAACTTGGCTGCTTGCTTTATATATCTATTTGAAGAGCTACAGAAAAGTGTGAGTTTTATGAGGTCTACATAAAGATTTTTTGAAATATTGCTGTATGTTCACATTTCTTCCAGATCTCTGTTCCACCCAGGTTTTTTTTTTTCCTTCCTTTTATTTTTATTTTCACTTAATTTCTTCTCTACTCACCCTCTCTTCCCAGCTTCCATCCTTCCTGTTTATTTGTTCATTCACTTTACTTCCATAACTCTGGAGTTCACTGGGACAGATTAGCAGGCATCACAGTGGTAAGAAGCAGTAGGACATTTCCTAGCTTCCAACTTCTGTCTAGTGGGGTCCCATCTCCATAAGTAACGAAGCAGAGGAGGGACACACCAGATTCAGTAGGAGCTGGGATTACTGTATACGATAAACAGAACAGTGGCAAGAAATAGAGCAAAGAGAAGCTCAGAAATGTACAGGATGCCATCCTGGGCCAGAGCCAGTGTCCCTCTAGCTCAGTTTCCTGCTTCTCGGCAGTTGACTGCACCCTTTGCTTCACTCCAAGTCAAGTTTTGTTTGAATTTTATATGCCTTAAATGCTGGAGGACTAGATTTGATGATTAGAGGTAGGAAATTCCCTCTGCTGCCGTGTGTCCTCCTTCATAATGCACGAGGGTGCGCATTCAGAATAAGGGGAACGAGCAGAGATGGAGGTGTCAGATTCCCTTCCTCATCCTGAATTTTCTGCCAGTTTATTTCCAAGTTCCTCATCCATCCTTCCTTCTTCCATTTCCTTTCGTCACTGTCGCACTGCTGTCTGCGCTTCCTCTTACCGTCTGCTCTGCAACCTCCCTCCCCATCTGTTTTTTTTCCTCCACACCTTTTCTTTCTTCTGAAGTGCTGTACTTGCTGTCTCTGACCAGATCAGGGAAAGATAGAGAAGAGGAGGAGGAGGAAAAACAGGGGCACGCTGCAGCCAAGTTTCACTTCTTTTTACCACCAGCGCTCAACTCTGCAGATGGAACGGGGGAGCACTGACTGTCCCCCACCACCGCAGAGCAGGGAGCGGGACAATGAGTAGGGGCATGTTTTATTTGTGCTGAAATAATTGGGGCTTTTTAACCAGTCTTTATTCCATTCTCAAGCATAATGCATTCTACAATGGTGGGGATAAAGCACATTGTTAAGGCATTTTCTTTTCCCTGTAAGAGACAAAAGAGATGTACAAACAGAATTTGTGATTAATATAGTATGCGTGTTTTATTAGGGGAAAGCCATGCCTTTGATATGTGTAATTTAATGTCAATTTTGTCTACCTAATCAGTTTTATCTGTCTCTCCCATCTAATCTCATCAAACTTTGTATTTATCCCGTGCTTATCATCAGAATAGTGCAAGTGATTACAAAATCCATCAAGTAGTTTAATGACTGATTTTTTTCCATTCTATTCCCAAGTAAACATGTATGAAAAGGAGACTACGAGATGGGTAGAATACTATGATAAAAAAGTTGACTTTAGGAAGGGCGGTTTTCATTTAGCCCTGAAAGTTACATTTTGATCTCCTGAGGAAAAGACTTTCTAAAATTAACATACCAGAGCACAAGAAAGCTCTTTCTCCTGCTTGTATGTACTTTACTCTTGTGGCTGACAATTCAGTAACTCCTGCAAATATTGATGGCCCCAGGCTTGAAAATATGGGACAAACAGGTGGCTGAGACAGACCTGTTTATACCCCAAAACCCTGTGTATACACTTTTCCTGTCCTGACATTTTCCCCTGTGGGTTTCCATTTAGTACCCTATACTGGTTTTATTATATGTTCTCGCTCATCAACATCTAGATCCCCAGTTAAAGAGCAGCTATTGGCCAGTCCCCAGTATAGCAACAGTCAAAGGTAAGTCAACCCACAGAGTTTTGACTAAACCTGTGATATGGAAATACTGTATATGATTTTTATTTAGCACGCTCATTAATTTTTCCTGTTGCTGCTCCTTTAAAGTGAGGATCTTGGCAAGTTCCCAAAGTCTTTTCCTCTGTCGTTGTGTGTGAAACTGAAATTAAAAATGACAAGCCAGGCATGCAGTTAGTGCTAGCTGCAGTCTTGAGCAAAGAGATGGGGAAGAGGGTCTGTGAGGGCAATTCATTGCCCATGCATGAAGGGAAGGCAACGACAGGTGGTTCTCTCATACATTCAAATACCCTCAAACATCAATAAGGAGATGCGGTACTGGAAAAGAGCAAGCCTCCCCGCTGCCCTGTGGCCCAGAGCTGCCATCCCAAATGGCTGCCTGAGGATCCCATATACAAAATAAGACCTGCCAGTTGCACACTCCTTGCTACACAGCATCTTGCTGGTCATCAGCCCATCAAGGAGTCTGTTCTCCATTGGCCCGGCCAATGGTCCTGTAGCGTCCACAAAGCCTGATTTAGGAAGGTGCAAAAAGCAATGCCAAAGGCGTTTGCTTTTTTTCTTAAGGGAAAGATGCCAAGCCCTGAGCAACCTGGTCTGAGTTTGAAGTTGACTCTGCTCTGCGAGGGTTTTTGGACTAGGTGACATGCAAGGTCCCTTCCAACCCAGGTTATTCTAACTTTCCCTGCTGGTGGTAACTACCTGGCTGACTGACCACCTTCAGTCTTAAGAGTTAAACAAGCAGTCAGATTTTTCGGTGTGATTCATGGACAGTTTCAAAATTCTCAAATTAATTTGGAGGCACTTAAACCAGTTACCTAAAGGGAACCTTTTGTCCAGTGCTACACAGGGTACTGGGTTTTGAACTGCAATTTACACTGTTCAATGGGGTTTATTTTCCATCATCTCCATTTACTTCAAAACTAAGGACCACTTTAATAAAACTCAGCTTTGCCAGTGCACACGCAACCTGTAGATGCACAGTCCTTTTCATTAGTTCTTTATTCTTTACCCTTTACCTTGAGGGTGGCAGAGCACTGGAACAAGCTGCCCAGGGAGGTGGTGGAGTCTCCGTCTCTGGAGACATTCAAAACCCGCCTGGACACGTTCCTGGGTGATGTGCTCTAGGTGACCCTGCTCTGGCAGGGGGTTGGACTAGATGATCTCCAGAGGTCCCTTCCAACCCTATGATTCTATGATTCTATGATTCAGATTAAGTGGGGCTGTGAGGTCCAGCAGTGCCGTGTTTCTCACTGCCCAGTGTGTGTCTGCCAACGGAGGCGAAAGACGGGGGAGAGGAAGAGAGGCTGTGTCTTCCTGGAAAGTACGGCCCAGCTGGGAGATCTAATTTTAAGTTCACGAGACCTGGCACCTTGGCAGCGTCCTTTCACGTTGCTGATAATGATGGTTTGGCTCAGAGCAATCACTACGTGAGGAATGCAGCTGGCAAGTCGAACTTGGTGGGGCAAGGTGGTTAACATGTGTCATGGTTATCAGGGTAGCTGCACCACTGGCCCCTTTTGTCTGACCCCTTCATGCCTACACTTCTGTGGATAAAACCACATAATTACCCTCTCATTAGTTCAGGACCGAGCTCTGAAAGGTCATCCACACTCTTCTTCTGTTATGTCTCACTGAATATGGTGTGTCCGTAACTCTTCCTTTCAACACCTTGTGACTAGAGCTACATATACCACCACAAACAGTCTTCTGGGGAAAAAAAAACAGTAGTGTTTACTCCTCTGAGCAAGAGAAAGCAGAGCAAAATAAAGAGGGCTTTAAAATAACAATCCCTTAATATTCCTCTCTTGCAATATTCAGTTCTGCTTCACCCTAAGCTTGTGAACCTTGGAGACCAGATTTGGTAGGTTTCCTGGAAGTTTTTATGTCTTCTGGCTTCGAAGGACCCCTGAAACATTTAGCTCGAGTTTATCATCTGGGTTTGGGCTCCTCGTTGAAAAATGAAAGTCACACCTCTTCCTCACTGACAGGCTACTTAGCTGAACACCACAAGATGTTTGAATGCAAAATGTCAAATCAAAAGGCACCCAAACTGGGTTTTTTTTGAAGGATCACTACATATATAGATATTTAATGTCTTTGAAGCTATTGTCTCATGTGTGCTGTAGTGCAGACAGACCCTTGTATTCATACAGCAGGATGTTTTTCCAGCAGTAAAGCAAACAGACTATGCCTAAATAGGCATTTTTGCAAAGATGCTGCTAATCTGTTACACAAGTCTTAGCTTTGCCGCCCCTGGCGAGAGTTTGAAACTGAGTTTTAACCATGGTGGTGAGGTGCTGAAGCTCTTCAAACCACGAGACTGAAAAGTAGGTTCTCTGGTGTTGCTGTTCAGAAGCAGCAAACACCATTTTTCCTGCCATTTTAAGCAGTAGTTTCCTGTCCCTGGAGTTATTACGCAGCGGTTGTAGCAGTGTGTGTTTCTGAAGAGCCTCCTATGTGCCAGTTCAGCACAGATTTCATCTCCGCAGCATCTCATGGCTTGAGAAGTCTTGAGGCTACTGCAGTGGGTTGGCATGGAGAAATTCAAGCTAGCCCTGTGCAGGCTGATTAATTTTACCTGCATCTGTAGGCTCTATTTGCAGCTTTCTAAGTGGTGTTTTCTCACACTTCCTCCGAATCAGCATTTTAAAAGTTGGAGAAACAATTCTGCGAGTATCTTTCAGCCTTGGAAATAAAACTTGCAAACAGATAGGTGCCCAGCATATGGTCTTCCACAGTATGGTCACGAAAAGCTCCTTTTATAGCTTTGGCATGATTTGTTTGTCCTCTGACAAGAGTCAAAGGTTTTAGTTCAGAGCAGGGCCCTGCTGTACTGCTGTGTAGCCCTGAACTTAAAGCTTTTGCGTTTTGCTAGCTTTAGCATATGACACCTTGACCAGATTATGAAGAACGTCGCTAAAGGTGAGGCACAACAGGTTTCATTATTTGTTCCGAAAGAGGTCTTGCAAACATCTGACAAATCCATCTTCACTCTTAAAATTACTTTAAAGAACGCCAAACCCAATTCATTTGTAGGTGGTTTATATTTGCTGACAGATTATTTCCAGCAGGGAATTGGGAAGCTGTGTTTGCAATTGTAAAGCCTCAAAATTTGAAATCTAGCATCAGGGCAGTTATGACACCACCCTCTTCGTGGCACAGGAATTTGTGTAGCACAATTTTCTCATTCATCTGTAGTTATGATTTTTATAAAATTCAGCCTTTCCCCATACTTCCAATTGCTTTGGTGGGCTGGAGAAAAGCACCGAACTATACAGGATCTCAACAGGATCAGGGGAAGAAGGACTCTATATTCAGACCAAAACCAAATCCTTCTTTATTAGTTGTTTGTTGTTTAGTTGGCCTTTGCGCTTATAAAGGTTGGGAGTATCAAGTAGAAAAATTACATATTTTTGGACACTTCTGAACAGGAATGTATTCTGTACCTTTGGGTTGACTTTTCATCTCATCTACTATGTTGATAGGTGATGCAGAAAATTGTGAGGAAAAATGAGTGGATGAATATTTATCTTCCTATGAAAACACAATGATCAATAGATGCTGCATAGATATGTGGGAATCTGTTAATGCACATTTTTACTTAGCTGTACTTGAGAGGGGGGGAAAAAAAAAGAAGGGAAAAAAAAAGCAAAGAAGTCCTGCAACAGTTAGTTCTGCTTGTTGATTTCAGGTTACCGCATGAGATTAGGATCTAGCACAGACAAAAAGGATTCAGGTCGCCTTCATGTTGATTTTGCTCAGGCAAGAGATGACTTTTATGAATGGGAATGCAAACAAAGAATGCTGGCCAGAGAAGAACGCCACAGACGCAAAATGGAAGAAGACAGACTGCGCCCTCCTTCTCCTCCGGCAATAATGCATTATTCTGAACACGAAGCTGCTTTGCTGGCTGAAAAATTGAAAGGTAAGCAGCATTTGATACTTTTCAGTGTATTATTCCTCCAGAGCAGGAGCCATCCAGAAGTCAGAGCATGGGAGCTGATTTCTCGCCGCCGTATTTAATTACATGCCCTGTTAGCTTTCCCCCATTACTCTGCCATTTCTATGCCAATGGGAATGATGCTCACCCACCTGCTAGAAATGTGTGACGCCTGTCCATCTACCTGTGCTTTAACAGCTAAAACACCACCTTCATGATGCTACAGTGGGGTTTTTTTCTGTTCAATTGCTGTCATCATCTACCTTGGAAATGTTCTCATAATAAGACAACCTGTTACAAACATCCTTCCTATTGAAGGCCTGATTCTTAAAATGTATTTCTTGACTGAGATGTTACTACATTACGTGCATGTGACTGTCCCGATTCCTGGCATTTAAACAGCCCTCATGAGCTGCATTCTAACGTGCCCCTGAGATGCAGTGGTACAACTTATCTCTGACACACACCATCCATTCTTTCACTCCCTCTTTAGGGCTAGAATTACTCGTGCAAGATAGTGTCTTGTTTAGGTATGTGCTTGCTTGCTTATTTGTTTTTTTCAAGGTACACTTACTGAGTTAATAATTTTCAGGGGTGCAGCTCAAGGATTCCTGTCTTTAATAGTTAACATAGAAAGTAAGAAGCAAAGAAATAAATTTAATATTTAAATTTATTTCTTTGCTTCTTACTTTCTATGTTAAGATCAAGCAAACAACTGCTCACACCCCATAGAGTTGTATGTGTTTTCTTTAAGTGTTTAGCAGTTGTGGTTGGCATTCTTTCCCCACGTGGTGGCCAGGCACGTTACTTTACTGCGTGCCAGGTCACAAGAAACTGTGAGTCTTGCCACTGTTTCAGAATTATCCAGATTAGACTTAGGCTATCTAGCTGTCAACACACTGGCCTCTGTTCTAACTACGAAACATGTTTGGGAAGCCGAAGGACAGTGCAATGTTGCATCCTTGGAGCATGGAGCAGAGATGCACCCTACTGTCTCTTTGAGTACTGCATTGGTCACTGTTGTCACTGTTCCCTCCGTCTGCTGCTAGTTCGCCTGACGGATATTCTCACCACATACACTCCTCTATTAAGAAAATCATTAAGTAACTGGGAGATCGGTAATATAACCCAGATGGACTGATAGACCAGGAGAAAAGGAGGAAAGAGGCCCAAATATAAACATTTTTAATTCTTACCTAACTTCCAGTCCAGCTCCTGTAGAGGTTATACAATACAATACAATACAGTACAATACAATACAACACAGAGATTTAGATTCATCTGTTCCCAGAATCTGTTTTCAGTTGAATATTTTAGGAGTTAATCCTTTATAGGGAAGTTCTTTATGTAGCAAGGCCTAGAGGTTTCCTGAACTAAGACAGAAAATGCAAGAAGTCCGGACAATTTCTTCCATATGGCTAGCCATCGCTTGGAGCAACTGAATGTGGGTTTTTGCAAGATGTTTAAGATGTCTATATTTAGAAGGGTTTTTCTTTTCATTCTAGGAAGTTTCCATACTTGATTAAAACTTATTCCAAGCATTTAGATCTTTGGTTCTCCTGAGGGACATTTGGCCAGAGCTTGGCATATATGCACAAATTTAATATAGAAATATTTTGAGTACGATATAGATCACACCATACACATGACTATTTTTCTGGAAATAAAGATAAACTTTCAGAAACATATGGAATTAAATATAATACATTGAAAAAACAAAATTATGTTTATTTTTATTGTTTAAAAAATCATTAAAATCCAGCAAAAGAACATATTGCCATTTTTACAACTTTGCTAATTAACCATTGTCTTCTAGTGAGATCAATGGCACCAGCCCTGGATCTGTACAGATTACTGGGGATGGAGAATGCAAAGAAACCCCCTCTCTTCTCACTGGTCTTGAGTTGTCTCCTGTACGAGGTACTCTAGAAAGCAGAGGTGGGGTTCAGTCGTTACACTGGTCTGCTTTAGCTTTCCTATGCCATTATAGCCAGTGTCTATAAGGCAGTGGGACAGAACATTATGGCCTCCTTTGGACAACGTGGATTCACCACATGAGCCCATTGTGACATCCCAAAAACAGAAGTAAAGGGACACTAAAGAAACTTCTTTAACTCTGGCAAAGGGCAAATCATGTCATCATACATTCACAATTCAAACGTGGACTTCAGTAAAGCTTACAGAAGAGATATATGTATGTACACACACACATACACACACACACATACATATAAAACTTGGGATCAAAATCTCAGGTCTCTGGATATCAGCAGATTCACACTGCTGCAAAACCCTGGACAATTCATCCTAAAGAGAAGAAGGATCAAAACATATCTTCTCTTGGCAGGATTCACCCAGAAAGACTGAGTTTTGAGCAGATGCTTTGCAGTTGTTTTCTTAAGGAAGGTCATGACCTCCCCGCGGTACCCACTTCAAAAGACTCCTGAGCTCTGTTGCCAGCTCATGAGACGGAGCTGCAGGTGCCCAGCATGAAGGTTTCAGTTCCTGCAGTGCCTCCAGAACTTCACTGAGCAACGCTAGCTGAAAAGCAAGCCAAAATAGCTAAACATCTGTCATCCCAAGACACTGCTTTGCAATCACAGATGTAGACAACTTGGTCTGAATCCAAGCAACTTTTGTTGTCAAAATAACCTTGGAAATTCCTGACAGCAAGGAAATCTGATGGTGAGCAGAGATGAACTAGACTCATCAGCCTGTTGTGGTCTAGATATTTATTGAGTCTATAACAGAGGTGACAATATCTTTTTTCACCTTCTGCAAACTGCAGCATAAGACTTAAAGAAATCATTGTTTTTGTCTACCAGACTTGGCTGGGAGCTGTTGCCACAGTGTTGTCAACATATTCCTATTCCTCTCCTGTGCTGAAGTCACCTGGTACAGCAGTAACTGCTGTAGAGGTGTGTGGGTGAGAGAGTGTAGAGGGACCTTTTATGCCAGTTGGAAACAAAAGTTCATTATAAAACTCCACTCAGGTTGTCTCTACGGGTGTGGAGCTTCATATTAAAAAAGAAGTGGTTTCTCAAAGGGCGCTGCCTGGTGACTGGGGATGGGAACTCTCTGCATGTGAGGCATTCCATACCTGCAAAAGCATGAGGGTTTATGACTTGCTCTCTGTTCTGTGCTCTCTGTGGGCTATCCCAAATCCCTTCATATCTGCGAAGAACTTGGTTTGAACACTTGATTTATGCAGAAATAAGGGAAACCCATCAAACTGTGGACCAGTGCAATTTTTCACTACTTTCCATTTTAGACTGTGGCAAACAGTGCTGTCTTCCGGGTATCTTCCTTTGCTTCCTTTATATTTTCCTTTCGCTTTCCCTTTTCCCTTTTTCCTTTTTTCTCTCCTTTAAGGTCTTCAGGGTCCTGTTAATGAAATCCTTCATGACATTTTCTTTGCTGTCAGTGTGGATATTTTTTTCTGCACCTTTCATATTGTTAGCCAAGAGTGTATTCACTTTTTTTTTCTGCAAGTGCTTGTGATGTTGTTCCTCTCCCTGTGCACCTATTGTGCTTTGTTATTGCCACATTTCATCCCATGGTCGTGGCATATTGCCAGTATCTTGGGTGTAGGTCTCATGGATTTGAGCCTGTAGCTCTAAAAATATAGGTTTATGCTACTATATCTCATTGATTAAACATTTTTTGGGCTGCTCGATGTTGATAATTTGCAAGTGATGTTCTCTGCTGGTCACAGCCAGAGCCAAAAAGAGGAAAAGACAAGGAGATGATAGTTCATAAAAGAGGAGATTTCCTGCATTGGAAAGATGAATTGTCACAAAATATTTGATTTAAATCTCATTCATACACTCCCATGAGAGAGCCCCACTCTTCATGAGTCCAGCACATAAGGCAGAAGAGACCTGAGCCTGGACTATTAGAACAAAACGAGCTGCAGCATTCAAACTAGATGTGTAACATGGGGAAGAACTTGAGCTCCTTCTCATACCAGGGCTATGCTGATCGGTTTTAGGTTTGTACCACACATCTTATGTTGCAAGCCGGCTGGGAAAATAAACCTGCTATTTTAATTTTGCATGACAAGTTATTTTTGTTTGGTTTTTTTTTTTTTTGACCTTCCAAACCGCTAAAGTAGGTTTGAAGGGAAAAAATAAAATAAGAAATAGGCACCATTTATTAAAAATGGTAAATAATGGAAATTAATGGAAAATCGATGGAAAATAAAATTTCACTTTTTCAAAAGGTACTCTTCAAATCTACTTTTTGATCCAAATACTCCAAAGTTAGTCACGACATTGTTAATAGTTTCATCAAACCATTCTCTGATCGCCACGGATTAAGATAACAGCTAAGCATAACTCAGGTTGGTGAAACTTCTGGCCTCCTTTCTGACATCCTTCTGCCTTAGGTAGAAATCTGTGTTTCCTTGAGGAAGTATCACAATAAATTCATAGATATGAATTCTGGGAAACCAAGGTCTTTTACAGTGAAGTGTAAATGTGAATTGCCTCCTTAAACAGCCTTCGGGAATACTCCCTGAGTTCTTGTTCTGACAAAACCAGCGGAATATCGTGTCTTCTGCTATTACCTTACAAAAACATGATCTTCTTGTCTTCTGGTTCATTGCAGCATTTTGTGTGGTGTGTGTCTTTGAGATTTCAATTCCTTGGTATTAAATCAGATGCGTTATTACTGCACAGTGAGATGCGTCGGTAGATATTTAGGACCAAATTTGCATACTCCGACATCTGTTTTCCTGGGTGCTTTATAAACGGTTGAGTAATGTGGTGCCCAGAACATCACACAACTGGAGATAGGCTGAACCTTTTATCCTTAAGTGGAACACTGCTCTGTCAGGTGTATTGAAACAAAACATTTTAATCTGTGTGCTTATGACATTTGCGTTTCAAAGCAGAATTTCTAACATTATGGTATTCTTAATTCAAGCATGTCTGTACCTAATGGTGTCATCTTCAGCAATCACTTCTTGTAAATAAGCTCCTTTAAAATACTACATCTGTCTTGTTTGCTGCAGGTAGTTAAATGGTTCCACCATCTAACAAAGACATCTATTCATATCCGATTATCTGTTTTTTAAATATTTTGAGCAAAGGAGACATAAATATCTGCAAGTTATATACAGTACCCTGGAATTTACCTCCCTTTTAAATAACGGTGTTTCTTTATGAGCACAGGAAAGTTATTCATGTGGTTTTCCATTTAAAAAAAATATAATTTGAAAAATTGAGAAGCTGCTGCTTTGCCAGGCACTGTATTATCCCCTGAAGAGAGAACAGATTGGAAATTTAAATAAATAGATGGCAGTTACAGTAGAATGAACTAACCGGGGATGCATCTTGTGCAAGATTCAGGTAACATCAAGCCTGACAATCTCAACCCTTGCACATCGTTTGAAATATAAACAACATTTAATTGCTTGGGAAATAGGATATTTCACTGAGAAGAAAACCACGCTGCTTTCATTATCGCTCTGCACTTGAGAGCCAGACTTGTGGAGCGCCGCAGAAGTTATCCAGAGAGGTGAGTCTCATGCCGAAGGGATCGAATTCAGTGCAGGGCTACGTCAGAAGGGGAGGCAAGGCTGAGATCCTCAGAACAAATCCAATGAATGCCAGCTTTAACTGCTGCAGAAAGACTTCAGACCTTTTTTTAGCACCCTCTTTTTTCACGAGTAGCATATTGGGACGGAGCCCTACAACAGACAAGTTTCGATGCTCCAGCGTCAAATCTGTTCGCTTGCCCTTCTCGTTTCTAGATCATCATTTTCTCCTTCTTTCTTCCATATGCTGCTGACATCTGCTGTGACACAATACATCTGGCTCCGAGAGCCTCGCACAGGGGCTGTGAGCCGGCATGGTGTGAGGGCACTTTTGTCTGCTGGCAGAGGTGGGTTCAGCTCTTGGCAGCCTGGTAGCCCAATTCCCTGGGCATCTCCCTCCAAGAGCCCAAAAAAAACGTATGCTCACCATTAAACATATAACTAAAAGTGTCCTCCTTCACCTAATCTGTATTGTGTCAATGCAAATTTTAAGGTTTTAATATCAACCCACTTGATTAAATGTTCTGCACTGCAGAACGACTCAAGTTAATTACTTTGAACTGGGAAATTGCAGCTCGTCGATCTGAAAGTTTGTGGTGTGATTTTGAGAAATAGGGAGGAAACTGAATACCCTCATAATTACTTTTTATTGGAGGTAATGGCATCAGCAGTATAAGATAATGGATTTCTGTGTCTCACATGAAACACCCACCTCTGGAAGAATTTTGAGTGATTTAATTCAGAAGAAAGTTTGATGATACAGGGGGGAGAAAGCACCATCTAAGATATCTTTTAGTAAACTCATATGCATATTTTTATCAAATCTAGTTTCAGCTAGTCATTTATTACATAACTGGGAAAGTTTCTTGGTTGTAGCATGCAGTTAAGGCTATTTAAGAAATAGTAAGGTGGATATTAATCATTCTTTAAAACAACCCTTTGGCAGTAAGAATTTATATTCCCTGATTCTCACTTATTATGCAGTGCCATCGGGTTAAAAATGTTATTAATCCCCAAAGTACAAGACTGATGCGTGCACTGCGAGGTGCAATTATATAAGGTGTTTGAGCAGGGGAAAAAAAGAAGGTGAGGGTGGTAGCTGAGGAGTTGTGTTTCTAGGTCAGTGGCAGGCACTCCGTGCAGGAGAAGCTCTTAAGCCAAGAGAAAAATAGGTCATCATTGTGGTACCAGAAGTGGCGTGTGCGGGGAAGCAAATTGTTCCTGATGCATGGGGGAGCTGGGCTGAACCTGCTGATGACAGAGGTTAGTAAACCTTTTCCCTGACCTGGTTCACCCACAGCAGTCACCCGCTGTGGTTTATTATTTTTTGTATTGAAGTCAGTGTTTGTAGTTTAGAAATTTTAGTTATAGTCTAATAAATTTACCATTTAGAAGTCAGATTAACGGTGACCTTGGCCTTGCAGCCTCTCCTGGATGCAGTTACATGGGGGGAAGAAGTCTGCATCCTGAACTGGCCGCTACCACTTTCCTGTAATAGCGGGACTGGGCCCAGTTTGGCGAACTGGAACTGGAGTGTGACCAGACGAGCTGCTCCAGGCAGACCTGAGGGCAGCGTAACCGTAAGCCAAGGGGTAGTGCTGAGCAGGTGGGGATGAGGCAGGGGACACGATGTCTTCCAGCATCCCAGCTACAACTGACAGAGGACAGGCTGTCAGTCAGAGGCAAATAGGTGGGACATATCCCATGACTCTTGTCACCCCTCTAAGTGCCCCGCAGCACAGGCATTCCCAGTGCTCACAATAATGCCATCAAGAGGTGTTTGTTGGATGTCTGCTGGTCAGAGCTACGCAGAACTTAGCAGAAGGACACACCTACCCCTTCATCTTACAGAGAAAAATGAGATCATTAGTGCAACCAAAACATACGCAGCCAGCACAGGCTCTTTCTAGGTGTGGGCATCAGAAGAAAGCACAGCAGCTCTGTCTTTTCAGCATCTCCTTGCAGGCCTGGGAGCTTGCCTTAGGGGAGCAAGATTAGGGACGAGTGATATTGTGTGCCGACTCTGGACAACGGTATGGCCCTATAGGACAACATAGAAGGATTGCAGTGATTTAGACAGGCTCCAAGTGTTGTATGAATAACCTCAGATACTTTTCAAACATTTGAGCATGTCCAGGGTTGGGAAGATACTGAGGCTAAAAGCAGCTGTAGCCCAGTGTTTAAGTCCAGCATAAAATGTTACTCTCAAAATACAGAAACATAAAGTTATCTATATTTGCAATATATCTATTAGTGTAGAAATGATAGCAATAAGACTGTTTGAATGCCTGGCTTCAGGGTGATGGATTAGTCTATCTCCTTTCTAGTGGCTACAGCCTTAGATGCCATCACCCAGGTTTTGAAAGCACCTTATGGAGGTACTTAACATTGAGAGATAAATAGTCACAACATTTCAGATTACTCTGAGCTGAATTCTGCCCTGTTTTACACCCGGGAAACTCCATAAACTGAGAGTAAAATCCCTGTTTCCAACACTTTTTCCCAGCATTCTATTTTGCAGCAGTTCTTGTCATAGCTTTTTCTATTAAAAAGCTTGTGCCAGTTGGGGTTGCTTACAGGTGATCCAATTGCAAGCACAAAAATGCAAAACGTTTGTCAACAATTATTCTTTTTTTTTTATATATATATAGAAATATCCCTACTGACAATTCCCCAGACAGCTCTAGGGATGCATTTTCTTTTCTTTATATGTCATTTCATCTAAGCTGTGAGCTAGGATTTAAGTGCCAAGTATCTGCAGTTGATATAAGAGGAATTTGAAATATCTTATCTCTAGAGGCCTGTGATTGAGTCTGGCAGCACCTGGAAATCTCTTTCGACAGACACCCAGAAAGCCATCCTCAATAGATGGGTAATAGTAAAGCGATATAGCGTGCATCACGGCTTGCAGTGTCACTGAAAACCCAACCCAGGTACACAAACGTGGTGTAGGTCTTCTGGAACTGGTGCACTTGTGTAATGGTTGGGATTACTCTGGCCAAATGCAGACGTCTATTGCAGAGATGTCAATTATGAGCAGGTCACCCCAGGCTCCCAGGGCTGAGGGAAGCAGGTACTTCTGGGGCACAATCCACCTCACCCTCATATAGACAGCTAAAACCAGACTGACGAAGCCTGTCCGACAAGCATCCATCTCTTCCCATTGACTGTCCCAGGCACCTGGGACTGGTAAATAAGATGTTGAAATAAAGGAGATGAACCCTACCTTATTTGCTTAAAACATGCTATAACTGAGAGGAGAAAAAGGCTTTGAGTGTGAGGAATAATTTGCTGCGTGCTCATTTTTAAAGAACAGTTATGCATGGGAGCATGTCTTATATAAAGGAATTTATTTTAAGAGTATGTTTTTAAACAGTGTGTATTTATGTGCATCCTACCGCAGGGGAATAATTTTGAACAGAATTAGGAGTTTTGTTTTATTTTTTTAATGAATGGCTGCAATCATAAGGCAGTTCATGCTCTGCTTAAATTGGATTCCATTGCTGAATTTCTTCTACTATTTGTATACTAAATAAAAAGTAAATGAACAATCCGGTATAAAAAACTGATTTTCTAAGTGAATCTCTGATTGCACAGAAAGAATCACTGCATTCTGGATGAAGAAAATTCATTCACTGTGAGTTATCTTATGCCAGTCACCGAGTAGTCAACTCAAGAATATCAAAGTTGTAAATGAGGGTGAAATAAGGAAATTTGAAAACTGTAGAGAAAAGATTTTATTAACTAGTGTGCTCCTCTTGTGCATATTACCCGCCAGCGTTTTTTAAGGTATCTTCTAATTATGTAATCAATGAAGATGCTGATGTTTAGCAATGGAAGTTTTTCTTCCTGCTAGTGCAGGGCCATGAATTAACTACAACAGGTCCACAGGCCTCTGCAGTTCCCTGGCAGTACAGTATGTCGAAAACAGGTTTTCAGCATGCCCTTTTAAATGGGTTGAGTCTATCTGGCAGAAGGATGGCACGTTTGTGAACATCCCTTACAGACACCGACTGTGCTCCATGAAAATGAAACAAGAGGAGGGGTGTTTTAATTTCATATAGACTCTATAGCAAAACAAGTAACTGTGTGCTGGGGAGACATTAAAGCAAGAAAAAGGGAGAATGGTTCTGTGCAACTGATTTTCCTCATGCATCTCCATGAAACATTTCTGCTCAGTTCTACACACTGTTTCTTCGCAGGTTGTGGATAGCTCTTCGGAGGTGCTTCTGTCTACCATTTCTCCCAACTTTGCCGTTCATGTCTTGATCTAGATTGAATGGGATAATTTACTCTAAATGGTACTTCAGTGTTGGGTGGTAAATTATGTGTGATGATATAGGTAATGATGTCCACAAGGAAAAAAGAGGAAGATTCAGCTGCAGTTACTCACTACTCACAATCAGCCTTATCCTTGGTGTTAACAGGCTGGGTCCATCGGCAGGGTGACCTGACTGTACAGACTGTTGTAAATTGCATGCTAACATTGCCAGAAGCCATTACAGGTTATTCTTATTGACTACTGTAATTATAATAAACATTATGTTCCAGGGATGAGTTCTTGGCTGTATTGGATTCGTGACATCCAGCTCCCATTTATTTCAGAGGATTTTACCCAAGCATGGAAAGCCTTATCCTAGTGTTTTCTTGCAAAGAAGAGGCTTTGCATGAGTCTTGTTTACATCTGGCTTTTCTGAGGCCCATATTCAGCCAACCTCACTCGTTAGAGCCACTTAATATGTACCTGCCGTGTATGTACCCAGCAAAGCTAGGACGGAGACAATGTCCAAGGGGATAATATGGAAAGATGCCTGTCTGACTCTTCCTCCCCAGAGACAAGTCCTTAATGAACGATGATGATGAATCATATGTTAATGTAAAGTCACAACAGATACATCATCGTACTAAGGGAGGGTGTTACGATGCTCTCATTTTGCAAATTTTGGGAGGGCACCTTGGGTGAACATGCCTATCCATCTGTGGAGAGCAAATCCTTTAGCTGTAGCTGAACGCATGTTTCAGTTAACAAGATGCTAAAGATCGGGCAATGTAAAATCTGTTCTTCGCAGGCTGTGGGCACAGAGCATGTCACTTGTCCTCTCTGTACTTCAGGCTCCTCGTCTTTTAGGGAAGTGATTACTCATTCAGCATAAAAGCCCACATCGTCACTTAAGGATTACTGTTTCATTATTCTTTGTACATGGAAAGCGGAGTCATACAAACTGTGTCCCACATTTCTATATCCTGTAACACGGTTGGTTGGTTTTAATATTTTCCAATTTTCATTTTAAGTGTCTTTTGGTTACAACTATACTACTTCTCTATACCACCATAACCGTGTACCTTCTCCTATAGAAAGGCATACCTACCATCTAAAATATATATAAGTAAATCTAACCTACAAGGACTAGATGAGATGTTTAAAATGATTTGTTGGGAAATGGAAGTTTTATAGAATAAAATCCTGGGGAAAAAATGAAATTGAATTGCACAGAAATGGTGCCACAGGAAGACACTCTGTTGTAATAACATTTTCTTGCAGTTCAGCCTAAATGGAACTTAAAAAGAAATGTGTCCTCTTAATCCTGATGAAGCCAGAAGTGTAATAGATGCTGCGCTAAGAGTCTTCTGAGGAAGCTGAGAGCACTGCCAAAGGAAAGAAGACTTCTGGGGAAGGAGTGCACAAAATCTAGCCACCAGTTTTGGTGATCTTTCTGCGGAGAAATAAACTTGAGTTACCTGAATGGTAAACACAAAGCAGTAATCCAGATGTTTGCCTGGATTCGTCTGGATTCCTTTAAAAAAAAAATATGTAAAACAAAACACAGACAAATGCAAAATACAAAACAAAAATGGACACATCATCTGTTCAAAGCAGTTCCTTGTAATTAATCAGTGCTTTGAGGAGGAATTGTTCAGCCTCATCATTGTTCATTAATTAAGAATGTGATGTTAGCAAAATCTGTTGACAAAAGTACAGCTAAGCCCAAGATCCTCGACTGAGCTTTCAGCCGAGCAGATTAACGTGGACACATTTCATTTCCTCAGTGAGACCAGTAACTCCGAGGTCTCCTCACTCCCACTGTAGGGTCATTTCATATCACTAAAGGGCTTAACAGACGCATTGTGAAAGCAAGCAGTCAGGCCACAGAGAAGTGTGTGTGGGGGTGTGCTTTTTGTTGTGAGAAAGCTATTAAAATAAGCAGAAGACAAGTCTTGAAGGAAGATTTATGTAGCTTCACGTGGCAATATTGGCCTCCTACACCTGATAGCGCAAAGGACCCAAAAGTTGCCCAAAATGATGTACTGCAAGCAGGATTTATGGTGATTTTAATGTGACACGGAGCAGAAAATGTGTTCTTGGCAGGATATTTATGCCAGCAATTTAAAACCTGTGCTTTGATTGTTCTAGATGATAGCAAGTTTTCAGAGGCCATCACAGTGCTGCTCACCTGGATTGAGCGTGGCGAGGTGAATCGTCGCTCTGCAAACCAGTTTTATTCGATGGTGCAGTCGGCCAACAGCCACGTCCGCAGGCTCATGAACGAAAAGGCCGCTCATGAGCAAGAAATGGAGCAAGCCAAGGAGAGTTTCAAAAATGCCTTAACGGGGATCCTCACTCAATGTAAGTAACTCCTTTTTTGTCCAGTGTTGTTGTAATGATGGTGGTGGTGGTGGTAGTGGTTTTTTTTTATCATATTGTTTGTTTGTTTGGGGGTAAGTAGTTGCAATGCAGTCATATTTTACTTCGTATCCTATTCCATACTCTATGGCAATTTGGAGGAACAAGGACCATTCCTAAGAGCTTATTTCTCAAGGTGAGCAAAGTTTCAGTGGTTTTTTTATTAATAGACAAAGACGTGCTCTATGCATAATGTCTACTGTTGCATAGATGTAACCCTTCAGGAACGGACCAGACAGAAGCCTCCCTGCTCTGACCAAAGATCATGCTTTTGTGGAGAGAAGTGATATGTAGCCTGTGCATGACAGCTAGTTAACAAGGCCAATTACAGACTATTAGGTTAAATTTTTAGCCTGGGTTTAGGTAAAAGGAAGTTTTAGCGATATATTCATAGCATACTGGCCACCCCTACAGTAGAAGAATGGGCTGTACTACTGCTGGCATCGGGACCACTTGGCTGATACAATGCCAGAATTAATTTGGCAGATAAACTGCCTTAAATATTTAGCGCTGGCAGCTATTTCCTTAGTACAGAAATATAATCAATGAAGTTACCTTAATGAGGTTCCCTCATAAAACAATAATTGTGATAGTAGCCTAGAAGTGTTCTTCAGAGGGATAGGAGGACAAGAGCAGAGAAGGGGAGAGAAGGGAAGAAAAGAGAAAAGAGAAGAGGAGAAGGGAAGAGAAGAGACTAATTTAATTGTTGCTGTTTTTAATGTGTACTCATGGCTGCTCAAGCAAGAGGCTTTATGATACTCAGAATGGTGGAGCCTGAAGCCAGCTCTCATATGCAAGTTAAAAACAAAAACCAAGACAATTTACCAGACGGAGGACAATGCAGTTGCAATTTCTGAATCACACCCCTAATCTTTACATTGAAAAATAAGCCCTAAAGGCTTTCTGCAATATTTTTCTGGTGCCTCAGTAGTCACCCTCCAGAAGTTAGGGCTGAAGGCAGAAGCTTGGATGGACTTCCCTGAGTTAGGAAAGCAGCCCCTGGAAGCTTCCCGCATATGGGAGATGGGGAGTTCAGCATCTCAGAAGATGAATTCACCCCAGGCCACATGTCCTTCTGATGTAAGGGCTTAGATGCCTGAATTTAGGAAGAAAGATTCTGGGTCAAAGGCACTTGATTTCTGAGGTCGTATGTTCAGTGAGTAAGTTTTAAAGACCAGCTAATTCCCTGGGTAATTTGCTAGGCAATGTCATCTTCCATCTCAGGAACTAAAAGGCAGCATGAGGAGCAGAGATGCCGGCACCACGCGTGGCCATGCTGTTCAATTCACACCAGGGCCTCCGTAGTTTTGTGTGCAACAGCCAGCACTAGCATTCAGAAATGCCTTCTTCAGCTGCATTTAAAAAAAATCCCCTATTGTCAGCAGGCTGAACTTTAGTTAAATCAGTCTAAATTAGCCTGTTTGTCACCAACTGTTGTAGAACATCTGTCACTTGGAAATAGAAATCCCTGTAGTTTCAGGTGGAAACTCGCAGCTTGGGCTATCTGATTTGTTCCTGTAATGTGCTGAATGCTGAACTTACAAAAGCAGAAGTAGGTCTGGCTTCAGAACATGAGTTTCAGAGTGCCACAGCACAGCAATGCCTGGAAGAAGAGACTTTCTGACAGGTCTGGCATAGGACGGCAAGGTCAGCAAAAACACAGGCTCAGGGAAAGGTGTTACACTCTGTGGACTTTATAAGAACAAATTTTACGAGCTTTCCAGATGCTCCACATTGGTTATTTTATAAACATCATAAACATTGGCCATTATTAGCATTAATGTGTCTTATTAAAATTCTCTGCAAACTTGCTACGAACAGATGGATGATGTTTTTGCTTTCCACGTGTATATGCCTAAGATTGCTAAACATGGAGACTGTGAAATGAGCTTCCCTTTTTCAAGAATTTTCCTATATTTGAGCTGATCTGAGGAATGTTTTCATGCGTCCTTTTCTATGATTTTCCCACAACTCTATATAATCAGTTACAATATGTCACTTGCTTTATGAAGAAGAATTTGAAAATACTAGATATCCGAAGTAGGTGTGTGTGGTCTATTAAATTCTGCAGAGTGGCAAAGAAACCACTTCTGCTGTTCTGCAGTAAGGATCCAAAAGTCTAGTGTAATGCTGCAGCTGTGTGGCCATTTGACATAAATATTACAGTATTTTTAAAATACCATGTGGCATTCCTCTGTCATGAACTCCGTCAGATGTCCAACTACAAGCTGACCAAACTGGGCTTTCTTTGCATTCAGCAGAGAAAAATAAGCATCTCCAGGGGATGAGTCATCAGACCGACCTCATGGTGCTCTTCCAATGAGATGAATCATCCCTTGGAGATGCCATTTCCTCTCTGCTGCCCATAGAGGCCTCAGAGGGGGCTTAGCTCAGAACCAGATGTCCAACTATTACATGCCTTGTTCAGAGAAGTGTAATCCCACTTACTACGTGTAGTCTTTGTACAGAAGGACGTAGCATAAGGAAAGAACTTGGATTAAGCTAAAAATACCAGCATTGTAGCAGTGAATATGATGGGGAGTGAAGAAGAAATATGTTAGGAAGACGGGCTTCAAGTGCACTCACCTGGAACATACACACTGTCTATGTGGGTCTCAGTATAAAATGCTTTCTTATTAATGAGGATTAGTGTGGCCAGAACATTTCAGCTTATGGCCCACCTACTAAAGAAGGACAGGTATTGAAATCGCTGCTACAAATTTCTGCCTGGAAGTATTTAGAAGATTACCAAGCGGATTACCCCTAAAAATTTGGGTCAAGTGTTCAGCACGTGAATTAATTACCTGACCAAGGTACTCGTGCCAGGATAATCAGTGAAACAAAGTGTATTACTGCTGTCACACCACCAATTTATAGCCCCTGATTTAAGTTCTACAGGGAGTCTTATCCTTGTTATGGTACTTCTTCAGTTATTTAAGGGATAAAGAGAGAAAAATGTCCACTTCCTTCTTTTTTATTGAATTACTTAGTTTGAATCTGTGCTTAAAATATGGGCTGTTTTACAGGATTTTGGATAGTTCTGTCTTTGTGGTTTGACTTGTAAATTCTTCCACTTTGCTTCCACACCACAGTTATGTGTGACGCTTCTCCCTGGCATTCCATGCATCTCTGTTTCATTTCCTCCCAACCACCTTTTCAGCCTAAGGCTTATAGATGTTGATCCTCATGTTTAAGAAAAATGGAAGCCCCAGAGACATCCACAATGGGCTGGGTTTTTTTAGACTACACCAAAGCTGCAATTCTCTCCTCCTCCATACACTGTAAACATCATCTGCCTCTTATTGAGGGTTCAGACTATTTAGTGCATTATCCCTTGACAGAATTTTCAAAAGTACCTGTAGATGAGTGAAGATCCAAAATCTCATAGTCAAAAATTAATCTGATACCTTGAGTCAGATGCACAAAGGGGTGGAAATGTTCCAGTATACAGGTGGATAGATACACAGTGTAATTAACAGAAATGCCCCAGGGCTGGCATTTGATGAGCAGCTAATGACACTCATAAATTTTGTCATTTTTGTCGATTTTACTAATGGATGAATGTTCAAGGGACTCAGACACCAGGTCCCTATGAAGGTCTCTGCTATGCCTGTGGGGGAAGAGTGGGAGGGTGTTTAAATACCCTGAATGCCAGTGAAGGAACTGAACCTGAACCTCCCTCCTTCCAAGACTGCTCTAAATGGTGAGGTCTGAGAGGCGATGTTGACCTTCCTTAGGGTGTTTGACAGATGGCACCTGATCCAGAATGATGCCAGCTGGAGGGAGGTGTCTCCCTGCCTCACCTAACTTGGTGTTTAACAGGGAGAACAGCTACATAGATCTATGGCATGTTCCCAACCAGGGGACGCATATGCATAGTCTGTTAGCTACTTAAGGCAGTGGCCTTATATGCATTCCCAAGCGTGAAGCCCTTCCCCTGTACTTTGTAGGACACCTGAGCTTTAACCCATCACAGTTGATGGCAGATAAACACCAAGGTGTTAGAACTTGTGTAAAAGGCCTGAGTGTCAAAATGCGGGTCTGAAGGTGTGGAGGATGCTCTGGTTCATCCCACAGGGCAAGCTGGAGTATAAACCTGCAGGGTCACTTATTCCAGTGTAACTAATCACGAATGTGTCCTTACCTCCTGGTGGATGTGAGGCTGTTGGAAAGGGAAGGCAGTTCCCAGTGACCCTGAGATCCCTTCATGCATTATCTGGCATCAGGGAGAAGAGATGTGCTGCAGGTTCTCACCCTACTTTGGTAAGCTGTAATTAGCTCATTGACTCTCAGTGTGCAATTTTTGAAAAAGAACATGGACCCCCTAAATCACTTAGACATATTTAAATATTGCCATCCTGAATTTCATTCACAACGGCTAAGTGACAACCCTACTGTTGTCATTAGGCAAGCGAGTGGCAATCCATTGTAGCAGTCCCCAGCACTCAGTATTTAGGGCCAACAGGTTGCCCAAAGAAGCTGTGGATGCTCCATCCCTGGAAGTGTTCAAGGCCAGGCTGGATGGGGCTTTGAGCAGCCTGGTCTAGTGGGAGGTGTCCCTGCCCATGGCAGGGCGGTTGGAACTAGGTGATATCTAAGGTCCCTTCCAACTCCAACCATTCTATGATTCTATGATTCCCTATACTCTAGTAGGCGATCCCGATATTTCCAGGTGATCTCGTGGACAAGCTACATTCTGACACCCTTTTTTCTTTTCCATTTCAGCTACTAAATATCATACCATCATGCTAAGCAGTAAAGAAAACTGTTACAAAGTTCAACGCAATTTATAACTGATGATGTACTTTGGTAGTACTGCTGGAGTGTTTGTAAATTGTAAAATAGGTTTTTCTACTAAGTTAAAAGAAAATGTTGGGATCTTTTTCTTGGTACAGTTCTAATTGTGGCAAGGGACAAAAACCTTGTAGTTTTTGGCCACTTATGAAGTCTTAAAATACAAGGATTCATATATGTGTATAAAAGTGGCATTACTAAATCTTGCAAAGAAGTAAAGAGACATAATTTGAGTGATACCTACTTTGCCTGGACAATTAGTTGACTCCTGAGAGGGTCAGAAAAAGCACTGCAATTTTCATTATGTCACTGGTGCAACTTTCCCACAAAAGCCATAGGTGGCAGAGGAAAAGTTATCTGTATGAGTGGTATCCCAGCTTTGCAAGGATATGTAAATGTAACAGCTCCGGTGTAGGCACACTATGGCACTATGCTGGTATGGGAAAGTCGGGAGGCTTCCGGATTAACTCCAGTATTGGGGACCATCTAAAGCAAGTACAAAGCATCATCAGCCAGAATTTTATGACAACTCTACCTGCTTTGATTTTTTGAAAGTGATCTCAAGATCCATAGTCCAGTCCCAGTCATCGTGTAGATACTCTTCCCATCTTACTATCCAGAGAAACTCCACATGTCGATATACAGGGTTCCTGGCACTTCTTTCTGCTGCCAGTAAGCTTGTTTGCTTCCTTGTGGTCTTGCATCACAGGTAAAGGTGTATGTGGAAGTAAAAACAAAGGACTTATCTTTCAAGAAGTCCTGAAACCGGAGAAACCTGGAATTATGAGATTATGCGTTTTACCTGCTTAGCTTGTTGCTAAGCATCCTTAGCCCTTTTATTTGTGACACACAATATAAGGCTAGATATACCTTTGAGCTGATTCAGCAGGGCTGTTATTAAGAAGAATCAAAGGTGTAGACAAATTGTGTGTCACGTCCCCCTCCTTGGAAAAGTCAGGATTGTCACCTCCAGTCTTCTCTCCCTTCCCTTAGTGGTGTATTACAGTACTGTGACTGGTTTTTGAAATAGCTGGTAGGTATCTGATATAAATTTCCCTCCTCCCCCCACCTTCACCCAGAATAAATTGAAGTTAAATAATTCTGAAGGGAAATACATTCTCAGCAGACTGAATAAAATTCTCCTCTCTTCTGGTTTGTTCATTTTCATTCTCTGATCTCTCTGGGTATGATTTAATCTGTTTTAACTTTATCAGTGCCTTCACAGATAGAATCTGAATTTTTAATTTAAAATAAAAAAAAAGGAAGAAAAACTGTTAAAAGTCCTTTCTGAGCTTTCTTCAAAAAAGGATTCGGTTCAGTTTCGGTTCTCTCATTACAGGTTCTCTTCAAAAGTTGCTCTCTTGCTTTAGAAAAGGTAGAATTCCTGTTGATGTGATGGTGATAACTGAAATCACCATCTTATCTGATTTAAATTCTGTGCTACAGTCCTTTTTCCCAATAATCCTTCCACTTTTTAGTATATTCTCTTAATACTAAAAATGAAGCCAATTTCATTACAGATATTGAAAGCATGCTGGTTAAAATTCTCATAGCAGTCAGACTTTTTATATACATTCATGCTTTCCAAGTATTCTTTCAATTGCTCTGCATTAATAACAACTTTTAAAAGGATTTTCCTGCTCTTTAATTGTCCAGTCTTACAGTCTTTCTTTCATTTGCCAGTGACTAATTCAAAAATATGAGCTTACTTTATGTGCAATTTTTAGGTCATCATTAAGCTCTTTGTGAAAGAGATTGAGTCATATAATGTGTTTTTACAGTGCAGCCCAGGTCTCAGTTGGTGTCATAGAATGCCACTATAATACAAATAAAAACATTAATCATTCATGTCATTAGCTGCTACTATTACTTTCTACCTCGATGTATTTCTAAAAAAAAAAAAAA
>VXBO01013624.1:27086-42834 GCA_013400135.1 Rhinoptilus africanus
AAAAAAAAAATTAAATACAAAATAGCCACCACAATCCATCCAGTCCCTTTTGATTAGCTCATTTAGTCGATGTGCTCTTTGCTTGCTTCTATACTGATAATTTGTCCAGTAAAGCTCAGCTGGGTATCTCTATTCTTTTTCACTTATCCTCCCATTTTCCATCTCATGTACACATGTTCTTGAAAGCATTTCTATCCAGGATGCTGTGGCAATGGCAGAGAATAGAAATGAAAGACTCCATTTCTATTTTACTTTGCATTCTTATAATTCCTACCCACTCTCTGGCAGTATAACCCTTTGTGGTTGCAGCCTGTAGTGTTTCAGATAGCTTATTCCTTTGTGTTTCATTTTCTTTGAATTTCTTCGTTCCTTCCATTGTCTGTAGCCTTCACTCCACCTAAAGTCAATAGGAATCTTGGTATCGATTTAAGCGTGGCCAGAATTTCAACAGAAGCTCTTCCTCTGTTATTTTTAAGACTCTTTTTTTTTTTTTTTAAATGTAGGCTATTAAATATGCATGGTGTTTTATAGCAAAATAAAAGCACTGCCTCACAAGAGACTTTATTCTAAGGCTCCATTTTGACAACTTCTGCCATTTGCCTGGATCCTGCAGGATTTCCTAGTTGATGAAGCAAGGTTCAAAGCAAAGTAGCATGTGCTTGAATCCCATGAAAATCTATGCTTGATTTTGAGTTGTTTTGCTGAGTAGGGATGGAGGTAAGGGCCTGATGCTTCTCAGAACTGAACTGTAAATATTGTATGGAAATTAACAATAAGGGATGAGGGTAAGGCATTGGTGTAAGGGAGGAAAGACAGAGGTTTCACCCAAAAGTTTTTCTGATTTGTCTGTGCACACATAACATGTGGCTTGCACATCTAAAACTGTTCAGGCTGCTTTTAAGTGAAGGAATAAACCTTGTAAATATGAATGTGAATAACACTATGCAACTATGACTCCTTGAAATACTTACTCCCTTCAGTAGGCACTAGTCTTGCTTCATGTCAGATCACTGGATTTGTCCCAGGTGGTGTAGCATGTGATGGTGACAGAGATATTATGGGGGCAGGAAAAGAGTTTTGGAAAGGGATAGACTATGTGGGAGGGAAAGATGGACACAGAAAGAGGTACCAAAAATACAGAAGTAAGATAAGACTGGAGGCAGTAAACAAAGAAAGGAGGAGACAAGTCATGGCAGGCAGGGGAACAAAAGGTATGGCAACAAATGGAAAGGTAAACGTTCCGACATAAGACATGTGAGACAATTTTTTTTGTTTGACTACCAGAAGAGGCTATGGCTGTTGAAGCCTCCTCCTCCACCTCTCTATTCTTTTTCTTCAGCAAAAGAAACCATATAATGCCCAAAACAAATACAGCCCTCTTGATTTCCTAGGAACAATATAATCTGCAAGATCCCTGGACAGTTATTACTTAGAAAGAGTCCCTTCACTGAATGGGACCTGAACCAGAGTTCAGTCACATTTATAATGTTCCTTCATCTCAGAGTTCCCTTGAGGTTCTTTTTTTGGACAGGCTTACAGAAATAGTTGTTCCTACTTTTGCTATTTTTGAGTCTGAGAGCTGGAAAAAAGGTCCGCCTAACCATAAAAAAACAATGAGAACAGCTAATTAAATGCAGCGCGCTGGGGATGGCTTATAATCTTGTCAAGCTGATGAAGAAAGTAGCATTCACTTAATCGTTTTTTGAGTTAGTGAGTTAGAAGGAGTTGCATGGGGGATTTTTAAGGTTTGTTTCTGGATGTCAACACAAGGTCCATAAAGCCTGTTCTGTAATATAAGATGGTGGCATTAAAAGAGCAGGTACTGTACATTTGTACCTGCCCTACTGCATTGTGCTGGCCTGATGTCAGGTTCCTGTTTGTCGAGAAATGACATGGAGTTGAAGTGGTCTTGTTGAGTTCAAGTGATTTATCACATGGCACAGCGCCAGCACTTGCTGTTACACCGAGCTGTCAGTTTCTTTGTTGTAAATTAAACCACGTTTCACAACCTAAAAGATTTTCAAAGCTTATTTTGTAGACAGATTTTCTAGCAATACCTTGCAGGACAAACTGGGCTCTCTTTAATCCCAGTGTATTTTTTTTTATTATTATTTCAAAGTTTAACAAAGAGTGTTCTTCCATTTCTCGAACTATTAATTATTGATTTACATAGCTCAGACAAGTTACTGTGCAGGTTTCAGTATCAATCCTGAAAATGTGTTGTTTTCAGTGTCCCCATAATGCTCTGTCTTTCACTCTTCCTCACTGAGTATCTAACCTGAAAGAAGAAGAAAGGAAAACAACAGCTGCCGACACTGAGATTCAATGTTTTTAAAAGACCAGGGATTGTAATTTGGGCTGTGATTTTTTTTTTTTTTTGATTCTTCATCTATGTGGAAGAATCTGCTTATTGTATTGTAAAAACATATTTCTTCCTGAGTCACTGACATTCACTCAGGCTCTTAATAACACCCACAAGTACATTGACATGGACCAGTCTGAGTCAGATGGAAGGGGAAGGAGAATCAAGCATCAATCCAGACAAACCTCCTCTTGGTGGCAAATGCTGGAGGCCAAATCAAAGGAAATGTAGAAATAATATAGTGTAATTTAGAGATAAGACACTTAGACTTGTTTCTCATTCTTTCTAGTATTCAGGTAGGTGAGACAGGGTGGACAGAGAAAGCAAACATCCTTCTTTCTCTGATTAGCCTTGTAATGGCTCTCTGCAACACTGAAACCCCTGCATCAGGACAACCACAGAAAAGGCAAGGCTGCCAGTAAAAGATGACCCAACTGACTCTGTCTATAGGAATAAATTAAGTTTATCTAGGGCAGGCTTGTCCATACTGTTCAGCCCTAAGATATTTGTTGCTCTGAGCCAGATAGCATTTTCCTACAAAATGTGGGTACAGTTTAGGGTTTGTTGCAGGCCAAGTAGTTTCTCCAGAAGCATCTTTTTAGGGAGAGAGAAGGGTTGCTGCTTCAGGGACTCTCAGCATGACATGCCAGTTGGTTTCAGGGGACAAGTATGGTCCCTGGCTGGTTTTGATTGCGAGTACAGATGTAGTTGTTGGCAGCAGGGCAACAGCTGAGGAATGGCAGCCTTGCAAGCTGACTTCCCACACAGCAAAATGATTTGGGAAATAAATCACTGGAGGCACCGTTCTCTCGGTCTGTCCAAAATGGTACAATTTGGGGATATAATAGAGATCCTGTGGTTTTCTCCTTTATCATGCCATGTCTTACGACTATGTCTTAAGGAACCTACAGCCACTCAGACAACAAGGAGACCAAACAGTAGCCTCTTCTTCTCTGACAGAGCTGCAACCACGATTCACCTTCTTTTTGGTACCTTTGGATTTTTTCCTGGTTTTGTTTGTTGTTGTTTCGATTTAAAAAAAGAAACACAAAACCCTCACAAAACCAACAACAAAATAAAACAAGGATGCCGTTTATTTGTGGCATGAGTCATTTTACACAGCTGTCAAAATCTATGTCTTCATCATTCAAATCTATAATGGCATTTGCTTTCATATCCAGCTGATGACCAGTGGTACGCTTTACTTTAGGACCCATCCCTTGCATTATCTGCAGTCTTCTCCAGGATGATATTTCCAACTTTTGTGTTTTCCTCCTTTGCCAGTCAATGGCAATCACACGTGTTTCTCCCTCTGTGTCAGGTGAATTGGGTAACAGGGAGGGGCTGCAGCTGTAAATGTGTGAAAGGCAAATTCTTTTCTGAAAGGAAACAGGATCATAACAAAAAGACTGAGGGCTTGGCCCAGATTAATTAAAAAAAAAATCTTCTTTTCATTACTCTGCAATCTTTCTACCATTTCTCTTATCAATGTCACATGTCATTGCCTACGTGCGATTTCAGCCTCGGACTTAATGCTAAGATGTATTCAGTACGGCACCAAATGCCTTTCAGGACTGTTGCCAAAAATATTCTTTTTCCTATCCAAACCTGACCTGGAGACTCTAATTCATTCACTTACGCCATAGAGCCTTGGCTGCTGTAATTCCTTGGTTTGCTGGGCTTGGAGCCAAATGGATTGGCAGACTCCAGCTTAGTCAGAATTTAGCAACAAGGCTTCTGACCCAAACCACGCCAACTCTGTATCCTCCCTGCACTGTGAATCTATATTTGAAAAGCATGTTATACATTTACTGTAACAGTTTCCTTTACACTGTAATTTTATGGGTGGAATTTTTCTTTTACCCTGCATGTCAACTGTCGCGCACTTACAGAATTTTTCTGAGCTAAATTGCCATATACTCTACTCTTGCACTTACAGTAATTTAGTGCAAAGCCCTTTTCATCCTGTACCACTAATTGGTGGAATTTTGAGTGAAATTCTACATGAAATCTGATTATTTTATCTGCCAGTGAAGACTTACGTTTCTATTTTAAAACGTTGTGTTTCAGTGTCTATTTTCTTTTTTATTATAAAGCGTTATAAAACATTCGGTTGCTGATGTCCTTTATTATTGCATACAAGAAATTAAAAATAATCACGTATGCATGGCAGCTGATAATGTAATAAGCAAAGGAAAAAATGTGTACTTCTTGTCTCTTGATCCCAAGGAGAAATTTCAGCCTTCACTCAATCATGTATTTAAAATAGCCGGCTTGATAAATGTAATGGAGGGTAAAAGTGTTCTCTCTACCTCTTAATCTACAGATTAGACTGTACTTTGGTTCTCATTTATGTCTGTTCTTCTTCTCTGTTAGTATAATTTTCAAATATCCTGTGTCAGATACTCTCTTGCCCAGGAGATAATTCTAGTTTTCCCTTTTATCCAATCTTGCATGCAACTTCTGCAGGCATTGTTTAAGGGATTTTTGTTGCTGTTGTTCCTAGCTTTTCAGGTATTTTTTGCATTTATACTTGATAACAATACCCTATTCTGGTAGCAGCTTTTATGGCAACAGAAACTGAGGTTTTAACTTTTATTTAATATGCTTACTATGATCTAGCACCTCTAATAAAGTGTATTGTAGTTACACTGCATTTGTTAAACATTGACACTTGCATATCACTCTAGGCTTAGTTGTTTGGGTCTTTTTAATTATTTATAACTCAGCAGAAAAGCAATTGGATGATAATCCTTTGTCTGAAACATGCCACATAAATTACCAGACGCAGAATAAGTTGTTAGGAAAGATGCAATTATTTACATCCTGTAAGTTATTTTGATAGGAAAACCAATGATGTCGTATGAACCCTTCCAGAACAATGCGGGTTTTTAAACCCTAATTTAGTAAGGAAGGAGCTTTGCATATGGTCAATGAAAATTTGATATAACACAAAACTTACCAACAGATGTTTGACAATGAATATTTCATGTTACTTAATAATTCTACTTACCAGTCACAGCTGACAGTACAAGTGCATTGTAGAGTTCAAGGTGCCTTAGAGAAATAGGTATGATCTGTTATTTTATTTTGGAAATTTCTTTCCGGAGTTCAGGAAATAGTCTGAGAACCATGGTCAGCAGCAAGACTGGGAACAACTGTTTCACTCAGATTCTGCAGATATCAGCCCAAAATCTGGAGCCTCTCTTTGGCCACATCTTACCCAGACATGGCAGAAAAGTGACTTAACTGGAGAGTTTCTCAGCTAATATAAACTTCCCTGGCTTCCCCTTAGGGATGAATCTACCATCCTTATGGACTGTGTGCTGCTGGATCACTCACCTATACAAATTTGGTCCTGATCAGGGGTGGGTACGTTATGTCTTGTCTTCCAGCTACCCAGAGCACAAGCCAGTTTTAGGCTTCTTCTAACCTACGAATAAATGTGAACTGGCAGAACAGGTTTATAATTGGATTGCCACCTCATAACACATGAATGCAGGATTTTGGTGCAGTACAAAGAGATGTGAAGCCACTTTCCCATGCTGTCAAACCATGGCCTTGGCTGCTCTTTAGCTGTAATGTAATGCTTGGAGACCTTTTAGGTTGGGTGTTACCAGTGGGTGTTTGCAACACTTCATAGCCTAGATTGCTGTGTGTATTGAAATTGCTATATGTACATTCTTTGAATACAGATTAGGGGGATGTTGGTCTTTGATATGTACTAATTTCATATTCTCCTCTATATTTCCCTTTTTTAAAATTATCCCTAGCTGCCTATTGTGAAAAGTTTCTTTAAGTGCCTTGATTTTTAGCATCTAGTACTCATAGTACCCTACCTCCTTTAGTTTTTTTCTAATTCCTGGAAGTTAGGTAAGTGAAGGAGATCCTTTTCTGCTCACTTTGTCTACTGCAGTTATGCAAGAAAATCTCTTTGACATCTTCCTAGCTTGTGTTTCCATTGAGGAGAGTTTATGAAATGCTCAGATAATGACTTTTGATAAATCTTAGCACCTGTTCACAGAATGGAAATTAAACACTTTAAAGTTCAAATGTTTTTCAAAATTCAGATGATCTTATTAATACCTATTAGTGGAAAATGGCAAACCAGCTCTTCCTCATATCTTTGTGAGTTTTTTCTACTTGAATTTCCAATTGCAAACTAAAACCAGATTGTTAATTAAGCAAGATTTTCTGAGCACCTGGGTCATCAACACAATGATAGTAATTAAATTCTAGCCTCAGTTTCTATACACGTAATAATGGAGTGCTTTAGCATTTTCATTCTTTTCAAATTAATTGAATAAATATACACAGCGTAACTTCCTTGATACATCTACCCTTCACTCCAAGCAAGTTCTAATAGGCTGAAATTATGACATCTGCTATTAAAACTTGAACGGATCACAAATGCATCAGATCATCCCAGTAGTTTTTGAGGACCTTCTTTAGTATAAATTACATATAAATATTAATTTTAAAAGACTACATTTATTTTCTAGGGCTTTAGAAGCTAATTAACCAGACCTGATGATTGCAAAGAAAATCTTCCATATGCGATTCAAAATGTTGCAATCTTCCTGAATCTGAAAGCAGCCTGCAACAGTGGTAAAAAAAGAGAGTAGAAGAAATATGCTCCTATTCAAGCAAGTGAAGTTAACTTTCAGATCCACAGGTGAAAGATACATAACTAACTTATTATGTGGGCTCATCATTTTAGGAAAGATAGGTTGTTATGTATAATAAAATACTCTACATGTGTTACTTGAGTGGAGGAGGAGAGCGGCAATCAATGAACTTGATGAGAGACCAGATCAGAGGGCATGACAGCACTCCTGCCACCATTTCTCAGTGGAAGAGGTGGGAGGGAGATGCTGCAAACGGCAGTTTTACAGAACAGTGGGCATTATTTCAGCCCAGGAACCTAAAGATAGATAGCCAAGAACCTTGTAAGGAGTTGAAGCATTTTTTAGTTTGAGTTTATAGGGGAGCACAGCTGCTCTCTCAGGAGCAAAGCCCAGGTCATTTGTAGAAAATCCATATTTCTTGATGGTCTTGCAATTAATGAGGGTTAAAGCAACTTACATCTTGGTCAAATCATTTCTAGGTATATCACTGTTGTGGAAGGACGATGTTGCTTGTAACTGATGAGAAGAGAAAGAAAAGAGTGCTGGGAGAAAAGGTTTTGATTTAGGATGAGCAAGTAGCTAAAAACTTAAGGATCTCAATTGTCCTAGGTAATTCACCTAAATATTGATGTCTAGCTTCAGGACAGATTCGTTAGAGTTGAATGAGGGAAGCCCATTTCACATCTCCTCGTCATCCTATATGCACAAAAATGCAACTGTTCATGTACATAAAAATACATAGGCCATGGACACAGGACAGAATGACCTACCACAGGTGAGCCCGTTTATATTAAATAAAAGAGAAGCAGCAGCTGCAGCTACAGAATGCAGCATTAATGTATGGTTCAGCTCGTTCCGTCTGCTGACAAATTCACGCTATCAGACAGTAACCCTTCGAAACAGAGCCTGCTTGTCTTTCACGCTTTCATTTGTCCAGCCCGCTCACTTGTAGGCAGCTGCCGTAGGGGAACACGCGTCAGGTTTATGCCTTGAGTGCCATTTGTGTAGTCGCACACCTGTAGCCACACACGCAAAGGCACGTGGCTGCGCAGAGAGCTAGAGCAGGCATCACGGGGAAGCGGCTGCATGCGTGTTTTTTGGTACATAGTTATGAGTTGTGTAGACTAAAGTTATGGAGACAGACTTGAAGGGAGACATCTCCAACATTGATAAAATGTAAGTACAAAAGACACATCATTGGATGGATATTGATGATGTTGTTTCAGTAATGACATCATCCATAGACTCCTAGTGTCTTTGCTTTGCTTCTCTATAGTGATCACAACATAAATTGCTTGTCTTGTTTGACTTCCTTGTTCACCAAAGTTGAGCAGATTGTCGCCGTTTTCAACGCTTCTACCAGACAAAAAGCTTGGGACCATTTCTCGAAAGCCCAGCGAAAGAACATAGACATTTGGCGAAAGCATTCTGAGGTTGGTGATTTTATTATTACTTTCTATCCATCATCTCACAGCTGGATTGACACAGAACGAGTGTGATTGTAGCTGGACATAGTGTATTCAGCAATATTTACGGCTATCGTTTCAGCTGTTAATCAGCTGGCCATTATACATTCTCATCTACAGTATGAATTGGTCCCGTTGCTCTCATTATGATAATAGTCATTAAGTAACACTAAGACAGAGAGCAATGTGTTTTTATTTTTCGTGCAAAATTTGGGAAATCATTGGAGGATTATGTTTACTGTCTAAAATAATGAAGTGAAGTAGTGAAATTGGGAACAATATTTTCAACTAAGGATAGAATTAAGAATTATTTCTGAAAAATATCTTTTTAGGAGTCATCGTGATCTGTTTTTAAAAGAAGTATTCTGTAGCACAGATTTCTTTTTTTTTCTTGTTGTACCATCATGTATGGTCATTGTAAGATGACTTTGCCTGAAAACAAAATAGAGAATTTCTTTCCTAAGTAATGACTTAAGCATATTAAGTCCAGAATTATGACATACTCCTTCCCATTTGTTTTATGTCTACCTTTAAAAAAGCAGATACATCACTTGTATTGATTCTAAGTATTATGCTTGCACAGAAACCAGTGTAAATGTAATCATACTACCACACAGAGTTAGCAGTGTGGGACCATGCATGTGTGACTGTCATACGCATGAGCAGATGAAATGGGATTCTAATTCCCCTCGCTGCGAGTGGCAGCAAAGTAAGCGATAGACCTCATCCTGTGTTTTGGTCATCCAGCTTTCGTTTTTAATTCAGTATATACGCTATGAGCCTGTATTTTAAAAAGTAAGTACCGCTGTCTTTGTTTTCTTTCTTTCCTCTTCCTTTTTTTTTTTCAATATAAGCAACTTGCATACACTTGGGTTACCTTCATGTAGTACACTATGTTCATTGTTAGTATCACAGTCCTCTAAATGATTTTTCTGTCTCAGAATAAAAACTTTAGAAGGTAAGGTGCATTTATTTAATTATTTTGTAGTACACTTGTAAAATAAGTGTTGTACACTTAGTTTGAGAAACACTAAAGTGCTGTGATATAAATCATTTGGATAACATTTTAAGTGCCCATTAACTAATGCTAAATTACAGTTGAATACCAATGGCACTAAATGTAACATCCACATGAATACCAAATGAATTCTTTATTATCAGTGCTATTATGGTGAATATCAAATGACTTCACAATAATGGGACACTTAAAATAAAATGTTGGCATAATTTATTGGTACAAACTGTATTTTGCATTTTGTTCTCAAATATTTCATATAAGTAGTGAATAAAGCCTTTGTTCAATTGAAAGTTGGGAAGTTGGGGACTGATGTTTGTCTTGTCTTTTAGAGAAGTATGAAAACAGGATTTCCTAGAAGCTTATTTCAATAATATTAAGACCATCCCTTCTTAAACTAGCTTTCTGTAAAGGGGTGCGGTATGTCATTAATTTGCTGGCTTCTAAATCTTTAATAAACTGAAATGTGTAAGAGCTGGACTTTCCAGAAATGTTAATTCACTACTTGCTTTTTCAAATACTCACCTTTTGTTTTTCTAAGAAGAAGACAACAAAACCAATGCAAAAACATGTGAAGGCTCTTGCTGAACCAATATATTTTAGAAATGCCATTTCTTCAGATGTGAAATTGCCATCTTTGGTTTAAATAATATTTTTTTAACCAGGACATTATTTGCTTATTTGTTTAATTACCTGATCACTTCCCCTTTATTTCTGAATTTAAGAAAGATTTGCTAGACCCCAAGCCCAGAGCAAACACTCATACACATAGACATTCTCCAGGAAGATTATTGGCTTTGCTGATAACGTAGACATTGATGCATCAAGGACATTTATCCCCTAAAGAGGGAGTAAATGTAAGCGGATATCTGCTCATGTATGCAGTATACTTCCCCAGAAAAAAAAGTGCAGGTGGCCTTTTCCAATAAGGAATTAAGAAATGGATTGCTGATTTCTTCCAGGAGTGTCTCTGATTGCATGAGACACTGGCTGACAATTTACCTCTTTAATCACTTTTTTTTTTAATTTGAAATTATCCTCAGGTAAAACACCCCCTCATTAGCCTCCTTGCCTTTGCTGGGATTAATGAACACATATACATTTATCAGAATATTTGAGATCTGCTGATGAACCAAGGGAAACGCCTTCCCTTTTTTCCAACCCAGTCCCTCTCTGACAGCTTATTGTTAATTGCATAGAGCAGCGCTCGGACTCCTCAATGCTGTCTCCTCCTTCCACGCGACTCTTCCTTGTTTCAAAGATTTCAAACCACCTCGGTGGGAATTAGGCTCTTTGTCGGCAGAAAAATTAGCTGTCTGCGGACTGAAAAGGCCTACACTAATCACGGCGCAGCATTCCTGTGTTACACCTGACAGGATTATTAGGACAAAATAGAGTCCTCTCTATCTTCTCAGGGCTGCTGTTGAAAAGCCAGCCGCTATGCCCGCGCCGGCCTTTCTACCCAGAACAAAGACTGTCTAGACTGCTACGGAGCCCGCCTGCCTGCCGATGATTTACCTAGTGACACGTCCAGGGGCTCCCTGCCTGCTTGCCTGGGCTGTCCACGCTAGCGCTCATTTTGGGTCAAGATGCAGAGATTTTTCAGGACAGCATTATCGGGCCGAGTGTTTTAAATCCCAGGTGATCTGGGCATAGGGACAGAGGGTGAGATTCCTTTGCCCAGCATTTGGCAGCTACAATATAGAGTGCTCCATCTGCACTGGCTGCTCTCGGCTCCCTTTGCCATCAGCAGGGAGAACAAGACGCGTTTAGGGTGTAGTTGGCGTGACTTTGTTTAATGGTGACACCTACACTTGGCCAGATGAATCCTACCCCAAGTGGCAGAGAGAAGCCAGAATTATCTATCCCTTAAGCAGGATGACAGTCTCTTTATCAGTCTGCTTTATACACAACTTTAAGCATTATCCCTGCTGTTAAAGCATTCTGCTGTGCTTAGTAGAACTAAACATCACTCGACGTGGAGACTCACTTTCTCTCGTGTTCCCTGATTGTTGCCTTTTATAAACTCTGGTCTTTCACAGGAAGAATTCCCCGTGCTACTGTTCTTATAAATATTCATATACAAATAAATATGATTACAATGATAAATGATGTATAATTAAAATCAGAGCAGTATTAAAAACAGGTACTAAATAATGCATAATAACTTTATGAGAGTTAATACTGACAAAAGGTCATTTTGGGTTTTAGGAGCTCCGAAATGCTCACAGTGAACAGCTCATGGGAATACGCCGGGAAGAGGAGATGGAAATGTCCGATGATGACAGTGGTGACAATCCCAGTAAAAAGCTGAGAGTAGATGATTCAGGTAAAGCCAAATCCCTTTTTAATGTCAAGTACATACAACTGTTGGTTTTTTTAAAGCAAACAAAAACTTACATATGAGATTACATGTGAGAAGTGACGTATTAATAGCTGATTATATAAAACAGTGTCTTATTTTAAACCCTCATAAATTAGTTATTTGAACGATGCGAACTGTCTCTAGGAGGTGTCTGTCACCTGCTATGATCTATAACAATGAAAATTCTCCAGTTCTGCCCTCAGCTGGAAGCATTACGTTTCTTTAGTTGGCTCTCTGCAGTCTTGCTTAACAGTATTTCATTCCATGATTGCAACAATTGTCTTATTATGAGACCAGTTGAAGTTATGTTTCAGTCATCTGAGCCTTACCTTTTTTTTCAACAAATACAAAATAACGTATAAGCTCCCTAACATATATGCTGTACCATCTAAAGTGTGCGTCTTGTGGGATTAACTTTTAAAGCTGCACATTTCACAATATGGTACTGCACACTGCATTAATTCGACTCCTGTTAGGTGTCTATCATGAAAGAAAGAACAGGGTGCTTGTAAAAAAAGCAACTTTTTCAGCCTTCTACAAATACTCTGCTATCCAGGGTGGACACTCCAAGAGGTGGCTCAGAAGCTGCCTGAATTACCGACTGGCAACATGATCTGGGAGGATGGTTTACTTGATTTCTTGACATTAGCTAATAAAGTTGTGAATAGCTAGCGAGGGTTTGACAGTTTAGACACTCCTGAAGCAAAATTTACAGAAGCTGAAGCCCAAGCATGACTGGAAACTGCCAGCCACCAGTGAGGTCTAAAGAAGGTAAAGAAGGAGGGAATAATATGGAAAGAAACTGAGAGTGTGATGATAAGGATAATTTTGAGCTAGGCCTTTTATACAGGTACCATATAAAGAAAGGAAACAATTTCATCCATTCAATGGTTTCAAGTCCTTGTATTCCTGCACAAAAGCGTGGGTGGATTCACGCTCACACAGAGAAGAGCTCTTTGGCTCCTGCTGTCACAAGGTGCTGTGTGAGGTCGAGTGACTCCAGAAGTAAAGACTGAAGGAAGGAGTGTCATTCTAGCAAATAATTTTTTACTACAGCATCTCTGTTAAGGGGAGATTTAAAGTGTTTTTTTTTTTCTAGGAAGAAAAAAGAAATGGTAAAACCTGTAAAGGGCAGCCTTAATTTTTGCTTGGCTAATTGTATGGGTTTGAATTTTCTAGACACCATTAGCTAATGTTTGGAGCTGAGACAGTGGGTCTCTGCAGACAAAGCACTACTAGCTATGAATGTCTAATCATTTTACTTTAATTGTGTCCACTCTTATGGAGGAAAGTCATTATAATTGACAACAGGAAGGTAGAGCCAGAAATACCCACAGCCTGCACTCCAAAAGAGGAATAATGATGTTTTGATCTGTCATGCTTATCAATTCAGATAGGTTTACATACGTTTGTTTAGGGCAGAGCTATGCAGGTCATTCTTTTTGTAACATCACAAATAGGAAAACATCTTTGGTTTTCTTCCATGAAAAAGGACATTTCTGTCAAATGTTTTCATATCTGAGATTTCTACAGCATTTCATCCCAAACAACTTCAGTTTATTTGTATTGTTATAATGTGGGGACTTGAGTCCCCTCAGTGATAACAGCAGCAAACCCAGTACTGTGTTGCATACTAAATCAAAATTTAGCAATATGAATCCACTTGAGTACTTGTCCTTCATTGTCCATTGTACCGTTCACCGTTTGCTTGATCTTAGTGGAGTTGATCCAGCCTGCTGCATATGTAGAGTCATCCAGTTCTAAAATTAATTTTATAGATTTCTTCTTCCAACATTACACTCTCAGCTAAAGCAAGTGCATTTGATTCTTCTGTCATTGACAATAGAGGGAACTTGGAGTTAAATCCAAAGAATTATTTGGTATAAAACATTAGCAAATTAAAAGAAAGTGAGTCATTTTTAGGTACAGAGAAGTGATTCTTCCTTGATTCTTTTAGCACTTTTTAAAATTACTATTTGTGTTAGCCGCCTTCTCTTTCTCTTTTTTTCTTTCTTTTTGAGTATGTATGTCATTCCAGAACCACCTCTTTATCTCACTGGAGTGTCTATTTGTATTCACACTAACCTTTGTTCTACAAAGAATGTCTTTTAAAGAATCTTTTATCACAAAGAAACTATTCTGCACAGTAAGAAAACATTGGCACTTTCTTTATTTTTAACCCCTTTTCTTAAAATGTTTGTCTGAATGTTTAAACATGGGAAGGGCAAGGCTTGAATTATACAAAGGAGGTATTTTACCTCTTCAATTCAAGGACAGCATGCACACATAAAGGCTTAAAAGTCTAGATCTGAAAGCAGATGAATCAACAAGATGTGATGAATTGGTTTGGATAGTTCCAGAGTTCTGTACTGCCTCTCCTACCATCCTAACAATTTTATTGAGAATGTTATTTTTTAGCCTTTCCTACTCGATAGTGGGAACAACAGTCTGGGAAGTTACATTCCCCAAAGCTACAAGTGACAGAGATTCCTCCAAGTTCCAGCACCTTTTTTCACTAGTTCACCTAGTTAAATCACCTAGTTAAAGTACAAGAAGACTCAGTTAATTCAACAATTTAGAATGGGTCATAAGAGCTCATTTAGTCTCGGTAAAGTGTAGTTTCATCAGCCTCAGAACATAATTTCTTCCGTACACTCAAACCTTTTTCATTCAGAAACAACGCTACTTCTGTGAGCATCTAGACAGCATGGTGCTGAGCATGTCACGTTTCCCCACAGCTAGACTGGTTAGAATGAAAACTCTCCTGTAGGATATCTGAGAAGAAACCTATTCATCACCCTGAAAAACAGAGGGTGGATTCCAGCCCCAACATTTGAAAACACATTGCAAAACATTTAAGCTCTGGGACTGTACAAAAGGACTTCAGTGCCTGAATGCTTATCCAGACTTGCTGGACTTCAGGTTTCAGAGGAACGTTACATTTTGCTCAGGCCCTTGTACACAATAAGTTCTGGGGATTCAGAGTAGATGATGAAAAAGCTGTTAGTAAGAACGGCTGCATGTTTTCTTCAAGTTGTACTAGATACTAAGTCACACAAGAGATCAAGTCATGGTGCGTATTGGAAATCTACTAATAGCTGTTCGATTGTGAAGATTTGGGTTTGCTCCTTGTGACAGTGCAGAAAAGCTCCAGCGGGACTTGCCGCAAAGTGTGTCACTCCATACTAGACTGAAATCCTCTTCTTTCATCTGCCAATTGCTCTCCTCCTAGTTGTTTAGGTACTCGATTTACTGATATCAGTGACTCAGTGGCAGAGCTGGAATAAGAATGGGGACTGTTAGTCTCCTGGACCTGCCTTCCACCCTCTAGTCCTTGTTGCAGTGCTGGGGCACTGCCTCCTGTGCAAAGAATTTCTGCTCCTCCAGGTGTTTTACAGGTCATTCTCCCCAAGCTTAGTTATTACCCTACTCTATCATGTGTAAGCTGAATCTTCAAGGAAAAGGAAGACATCACTACCTGCTTGTTCCATTGGAGAGCGTCTCAAACTGCTGCCAGGATGCTCTGAAGAGCCCCCCAGGGAAACCAATAAGTCGGCTGAACTAGCATACGTGCCTAGTTTATAGAAGATCCTCCTGGTTTCACAGACTAAAGACATTTGCATTACACGGAAAGCTGGCAAAAGGCTGACCTGGGACTGAGTGAATCTCACCTGAGGGATCAGCTATTTCTTTAGAATGATGGGGTTTTTTTCCAAAATTCAGCCTTTAAACAGTGATTTTTTTGCAATGTGGATTTTGGAGTTTGAAAGGGACAAGAGGATTGCTGAAGTAAAGCTGGGAGATTGCTAAGAAAAAAAAAAAAATACTGATGATTGGCAACTCAGTTAATACATTTGAAAGTCAAGGTGCAGCCACTGAAGCATTAGCTCAAGGGAAAAAAAAAAAAAAAAA
>VXBO01013624.1:43033-83578 GCA_013400135.1 Rhinoptilus africanus
AATGAAAAAAAAAAAAAAAAAGAGATTCAGCGCTGGAGTCTAGCGGATATACGAAAATCTTCAGAACGATCAGGATTTATGGATGCTTCATCTCCCACCTGCTGGCACCAGGAGTAAGGATCCACATGTAAAAGCCTCCAAAGTAATTTTAAGAATTAGTGAAGTGAAGCTGCATGTTGTAGAAAAGAGCTGAAGTTTGGTTTATGCCTAGAAGGCACCTGTAATTTTACTTTAAGGGGAGGTGGGTTAATCTCTTCCTTTTGCAGTTCTCAGCAACATGCTATTAATTCTAGCAACTCCAACTTCAGCAAGAGACTGCGGCTGGCACTGTGGAAAAGAAGGATGCAGAGCGCTTGTAGAGGGATGCGGGAAGGATGGTTGTGTGATTAAATCTTTTGACTGGGATCCCAGAGCTCTGGGCCAAATCCCAGCTCTGACACATACCTGAACTAATCAATGAATTTCTGTTATCTGTTCCCTACTATCAAATGAAATCAATGATGCTTCCTTTCATTCATCTACTGCCCGTCCCGCCCACATGGATGATAAGCACCTCAGTATAGGGCTCTCTCCAGCTCAGCAAACGTGCAATATCCCACTTGTTGGGCCCCTGGATCAATTCACCAGTTCTGTATTACCTGTGATGGAGTAACTTAAGAACATCTTGGGGACCGCACACAAATAATAAATTGCAAGTTATGTAGTGTAAGCCCAGTTTGAACACGCAAGGCTGGTGCTACCTTCCACCATCCTGCCGTAGACATCCTCTACGGCACGATTTTCAAACGTATCTAAAGTAGGCACCAAATTTAAACATTGATGCTCTTTCTGTCTTGAAGAGTAGCCTGGGTCTTTAATGCTCGCCTGAACTGATCTGTCTGTCCTCTTTGCAGCATCAGCTAAGTCACTTGCCACAGCAGACGGGCTGAATAGCAGGCAGCCCATCTCACAGGAGAGCGCAAGTCCTTGTGAAAGTCAGTATTTGAAAATCGCACCCTGGTGCGCACGGCATAAAACAGGCTTTGTGGTATTGTTCATAAGTCTATCCTGAAAGTTGCAAGCCTGGCAAATCTTCAAGGAAAGCCTGAAACAACACTGAAGCGATCCGTGTGATGCTTATTCGTCTTTTCTCTGCAATTCAGTCCTCTTTTTTGCTTTCTCTAAGGCTTGGGTGAATGCAGAGATACACACGTGGAATGGAAACTGTGTTTTATATCTGGATTAAACTGGTAGGAAAGCTTTATATAGCTTGTTATAACTTTGAATAGAAATTGCTGAGCCCCAGCTGTGTGGAGCTGAGCTTTGCTTTTCCTTTTCTTCCAACTGGCCCAGTGTCACGGCAGATCTCATGTCGGACCTTCCTCTTCCTTCTGATCCCAAGGATCAGATATTTTTCCCTTTCTTTCTTGTAAGCCTAATCTTTTGGGGTTTATGGGAGATTTTGTTTTAAACAAAAATCTGATTTATTTTTCTGGCATTATGTCTCCATCCCGTAAATTTTTGGCATCAGATTTTGTGAAAGTGATACTGATATTTAACAAGTCCATAATTTCCCCATTTAAACACTTGTTGATAAAGAGAATGTAACATAACAAAATGTATTTACTTTAAAAATTAATAGGCTAGCATTGCTTTTTTCCTCAAATAAATCAGTATCATTTCAAAGCCCTCAGCAGCTGGTGTCATAATCAGCCCTGTGGTAATAAACATATAAAGGCATATGAAGAGGAAAATAAACCCTGTTAACAGAAGCTACTAACCAGGTTTTATAAGCAATCTCGAAGTAAAGAATCTATTCAAAATCTGAAGCTCTGAATTGTCACTGTACTGACAGGGTTCCCTCTCTGGCCGGAGCAGACGGCACAACAACCCTTTTGAGCTCTCCGGGTGGCATAACTTCCCTTTGAATGGAAATGCTCTGGACACAGCAGACAATCAGCTTTTGCTCCCTGGGACCATCAGGGATGATCACTGGAAAGCAGCACAACATGATTACTCCCTCTACGCTGGGGAAAGTCTGCTCTAGTGTCTTTCACAGCGTGCCAGTTCAGAGCTGTTATCATCAGGCAGACTCCAATTTGGTGCCTTAAAACGCATTCCATTTTCCTCACACAGCTTTTACAAAAATAGGCTGAAATTCAGGAAGCGTGTAGGCAGGGACCTAATTTTATACCCCTGGTTTTAAGTCCATTGGGCTTTAATGATGCTTGTTGTGCAGGTGAACTTAGCAGAAATGCCTTGATGAATCAGGGCTTAAGGTAGTTGCCAAGCCTGTCTTCCCTGGGGAATAAAGACAGCTTTGTCCTCTCTCAGGTATTGGGCCAATTCCTCTGGATGATGCACAACCCATCGGCTTTGGGATGAAGGTCTGTGCTGGTCCTGTGGGCACAGCAGTGAAAGGGTTAACCTAACTTTCAATTTTTAGAGGAAACAGACACTTCAAAGGCATTTTCCTAATATGGGGTTTAGGAGGATGTCCCGTTTACTACAAAACAAGTCTGTTGCGCTTTGATGCTTTTCAACTGCCAGAAATACTATTATCTAGATTACATTTTATCATGTTTTCTGGGTATTTCATACTGATAAGGTTTTATGCAGGATCATTACATATGAGAATAGATTTAATCCTGTTTTTAGTAAGCTTTAAGGACACTGAGGGATTATTTATGTAATAAGATGCAAAGTTGCTATGGAAAATGCTATAGCAACCTAACATCTTCACAAAACCAAGCAGCCACTTGTGACAGCAATCTAAATTTACATTTATTTTAGTGTCATTTTATTGACATTCTTAGTATCTCATTTTGACAGCATGTTAAAATATGTTTTGCGTTCATGCTAGAACAAAATTAACAGCATGTTGTTGGAACAAAGATGATGCTTATAATTTTTGGAGGTAATTTTAGCATATTTCATTTTGTGTAAATAGCATTAAAATAGTTGTGAAAAGAAGTTTAGGTGCATCACCTCTGTAATAGAGCGAACAATGCACATTGAAAGTCATATTTTACAAGTCAGTGAAAGCTAAACTGTTTTTATTTGCTTTATATTGGAATGAAAATATTTTTAAGAAAGAAATGATTTTGTTATTAGAATTTATTTCAAATCCTGTATCTTTTATTATAACTTTCCCAGTTCAGGATACAGGCTATAATTTTTCATTAGCTTTCATAAAGCAGGGCATCATTTCTGAATGCGGAGACTTGCAGTTTGGTAGGGAATTGCCCTATTTAAATGGGTCTTTTCTAAAACATAGAATAACAGTACACATTGCCCTTAGGAGGTTAAATAAAAAGGGAAAGAAAAAACAAACAAAAGCGACAAAACAGTCTGAACTCTGTCCTGTGCTCATTGCAGTTAATAATGAAACTCGCATTGACTTCAATGGGAGCAGAAGCAAGCTCTGTGTATTGATTTTCTCCATCCCCCTCCATTAAGAATCCTGAAGTGCGGCTGTAACATTGTTGAAGTGGGATGTTGGCAGCAAAATCAATAAAAGACAATATTAGAACATATGCTGTTTTCAGCTTCCTCACAATCTAATATAGCTGGTATTAGCATTCTTCTCCGAATTACACTTCATGCTTTCTCTAAAATGACCTTCCTTATAGTGCCCTCTCCAATATAAAGCTTTTGTGGTCTTACTCTCATATTTAGCCTTCAAGAGAATGAGCCCTATTTATAACATTGTTATAAATACGGTTGATTCTGAACAGAGCATAAAGAACAGATTCCTTCAAGAGTGGCTTCAGCATAAACCCTATTTCCGACCTCCTATGAAAGATCATTTCTATTGTTGTTTAAACTAAGCTCTTGGTTTTAGATTTTCTTAATTATGCTGCTCTTTGTACCCTGCTGTTTTTAGAAAATTTTTTCACCCCAGCATATTAGAGAGGCTTGCAGATACTGCTTGAGGTAGAGATTTAGGTACCTTCTTATCCTCCCTTAAATCCAAGAAACATCAGCCATTGCTAAGGTGTCAGAAGAGGTAAAGATCAGAAAGCAGAGTCTTTTCCAGTGTCAGTGCAAGCTTCTAAACTCAATTACAGGCTTGCGGAGCATCATTATGTCAGGAGAGATGCGAGGCTGGTTGAAGTTTCCAAAGCTTTAAAAGCTTCCTTTTCAAAGCATGTGGCTTCTCATTCCTTGTGTATCCAGCTGACTGGCAGCCTGTGATGTGGTTAAAAACCCACCCAGCAGAGTTCATGCTCGAAGCTGGATGGTGATAGAAATTCCCAAAACTACTACTAGTTGATGATGATGGTTTATTTGGTGAATGAATCTTAGATTCAGAGGCATTTCATGGTGTCTTCCTCTTTGGTTTTGGCTTATAAACCATCTCAAGAAAATAAGCTTTTTTCTTACTGATGACGCATATTCATAGTATAACATTTTGAAAGAAATATATTGAAAGATTTGGTTCATAAAGTTGAAAGCCAGGTGGATTCAATGCTGCCTGGGGGTGAGTGATCTTTGTTTAGTCTTCTTTGGGTTTAGATTCACGTCAGAGGGAAGAGAAAGCAAAGAGAAGAGATCTCAAATGTGGAATGGCCAACTGAGGAACTAGATACCATACCAAAACCCATACCATTTTATTCTACTTCTCCTCTAATTCCAGCATGAGACTCCTTGAACACTAGAAGAACTCTAAAGGAGGAAAATTTCTTTCTTCTGTGTTAAAAGTGATTTGTTTTGTTGGGTTTTAATTATTTTTTTTTTAATTTTTGTTGGGTTTGTTGGGTTTTTACTTTTTTTTTTAGTTTTAGTTGTCTTTCAATGGGCAAATAGTTTGTGATCCTTTTGTTTATTTATTCAGCCCTCCCTATCTTTGATGCATAGCAAGTTGCATCAAGTGCAAGAGCTGTGCCAAGCGTGTCTTTGCAGCACTTGTATCCAGTGATTGCTGAGCTGCTTCTACAACTGCCAAGTACCCACCTCGAATGTCAACCTGGAATCTCTCTGAGGAGATTTGGGTGGTTGCTAGTCCACAACACCAGTTTCTTCATCACTTCTTTGTCATTTGTCAAATACAGACTGTCTTCCCTCTTAAATTTGTCTAAGCTCTGGAGACAAATGAGCACTTTTAACAGTCGAGGAAGAACATGAGAAAAAACAATAGCTCTCTCCGTGTTGTTCTATTATCAGATAGTCATCTGTCTCATCATGTTTTGCTGATACGTTTTGAGACACCTGCGCCATTAGACCTTGATCCCACAAGCTACTGCCTGCTGCTCAGAGTGTTTGCACTCACCTTCTGCTCAACACCCACAGATACAAAGTCCTAAGCAGTGGCTTACCCAGAAAGTCTGGTACAAGGAGTATTTCACAGTTATGTCCTCAAAGTTATACACTTTTTGCAGATATCAATAAATTGTCTGTTTCTGAAAGGATTGGAAGTACCGCTAAGCCCTGTAGAACCCTGTCATCTGCAAGTTTGCAACACGTTTTATTTTTCAGTAGCTGAGAAAACACCTACTAAGCATGTTAAATTGTGGAGAAGCAGAGTGGCTTCTATTTGCAGATACTGAGTATGCTGAAGGCAGGATGGGGTGGGGGGGAAAGGAAGGTTTTGGCTTGCAGATACAGCTCTTCTGGACACCCTTCCGCTCACAGAAGGGATAAATGGCTCAAGAAATGCTGTCACTGAATGTGAGAGTCAAGAAATTACAAGCTTCATGTGATCATTTGCTTATGCCTTCTGAAGGGATAAAAACATATTCCTATATTTAAGACCCATTTTTATCTGAGGCCAAAGTAACTGAGTAAATAGCTCGGTATTGTGCATAATTTTAAAAGAAAAATTAGCTCAGCCCTCCAATCCAGTGTGAGGTCAGAGAGATAGCTGGTTAAATGCTCTCCTGCAATTTGAGGTGCAATAGAATTTTGTACAAAGGTGGTTTATCCTCACATTTATAGAAAGCACTTTACGTTTATCAAGAAAATTTGCCTATTATAAATCAGAACAATTCAAAACACCACAGTCAATTCAAACACTGAGATCAACCTTTTCTTCCCTAATGAATGTGACAAATTGAGGCATTCACGTGCACGCTGTCAAGTTGGTTTCCAAGTAGCAATGACAGTTTCTTCACATTTATAAGTCCTACGGATTATTTTCTTCAAGTTGTCACAGTGGTGCTGGGCCTGAGTGCAGTTCCTAGTTTGAATGCCAATAGTAGCAATGCAGATGTGCATCTTGTAAATGCCACTGCTTATTGTTTAAGTCTGAATAAAAATAGAGCAATTACTTTGACTCCTAAGAAGTAACCATCAGCAACCCATCTATACAAAGGTTTACCTATACAATCCATTTATGCAGTATACTTAAGATTAACATAACTTATATGAAACACTGAGCATTCATCAGCATCTCTTGTGCTATGCAGAGTTCTAATGTCTGTACCCTCAAGTTGCAAAGCGCCCTTAATGCGAGCAGTGTTTTTCCATTACTGATGTGGGAGAGGGTCATCAGTGCCACTTGGCATCTCCCCAGTAACCAGCGCTTTTCTTACTTGAGTAGACATACCCCTTCCCCCTTGAGATTAAAATCTCCTCTGTTCATTTTTAGAGTTACAAGAATGCAGTAATTTTTTAAATATCATCAATTAGAGGAAGAAGTCACTTTGCTGGCTTCTTTAAAGCAGTCTGTAAAAATGTCGCAACAGTTCTGTTTCCCAATTAGGGGAAAAAAAAAAGCAGAACCTCTAGAAGACATTCAGTACTTAATTAATTATATTTAACTAAGGCAGCAGTTATTAGTAAACATAAAGCACAAGTATCTGAAAAATTCATCTCATCACAAACCAAATTCTCTAATAAGCAGTGGGAAGGAATGATTATTAGAGAATGTTGAGAATATGTGAGAACTGCTACTATTTTTGATCAGTTATACCCCTGCATTTTCTTATGATGGCTTGCTTCCTAATGCCCCTCGTTCAAGAGGAGAACCAAGCAGGAAAGGCAACACAACAACCAAACCAACTAACAGTCCATCCATCACAGTTGTCTGTGCAGAGCCAGCTCTTCCCCCTCCTGTCTCCCCTTAACACATAAGCCAAGTCAGTTGGGCTTGGTACATATCATGGGTGGCAGTAGAAGAAATGCAGCCCAAAGAGGAGAGGAAACAAGGACCCTTTGCTTTAAAGAGGTGACCTGGAGAAACAGGTCTCAATGGAGCAGGTTAACTAGCAACTGTCAAAATACCATTTATGAGCTATGTAGATTCCTGTTCTCCAAAGAGATGCTGTCAAGTAAAATAGACCTAAAATGTGACTGGCTTTGATATTATTGTAACAAGGTGGTCTCTTCCAAATCCTAAATACGTGTTTCAGTAATGTGATCTGACATCTTTGTAGGAAAAGTCCAAAACACTTAATGCTGCAATTTACCTGGGACAGAACTGAGTAAGAAAGAACTGGAGAACATACTGTAAAGTAAGTATGAGTGAGGGAAGAGAGAAACATCTGGAAATATCAGGCAAGTGGGAATTACAAATGAAGAAGGAGATGGACTCATGCATTGGAGCTGAAGGAGGAAACAAATTGGACAGAACAAGTACAGAGGAAAAAGAGAGGAAGATATGAAGAGAGGGCTAGAAAGACTGACTTAAAGTGGGAGATTAGCCCTCTGTCTTTTAAGCCCTTTAGAGAAAGTTGATTCACTGTTCAAGTGGGTTTTCTGCAACCATGAGGTCTCGATCAATGATCCCAAACTGAGCTCCTGAGCCAATGATCACTTGTAAGATTGTAGTAAGTAGTCTGCATCTTATTCCTAGGGCTGGCTAAAACAGTGAGATTAAATTGCCTTGTTAGTGTTTTTAATTAAAAGTCAGAGTTAGTGAGAGCATGGTGAAATACAGAGAGCCAGTACTGATCCACAGTCTAGAAAGTTTGGAAGCCACTAGTCCAGAAACTTAAAGCAGAGGTTTTCAGTTAATGATCTCTCTAAGGCTTTAAATAAAATGTCAGATATCATGAGACTCATCCTAACACCACAGGAGTTGGCAGTGCTACTCTCCGAGGCATTCTTAGTCCATTGCAGAGCCAGTATTTGCGTGATACTTTTTGTTATCAGGCCCAGCTGGACTGCAATCTGCCCTCCCTTTCCCTACAACTTCTTTGCTATTTGCAAAGAGATATGCTTCATTACACAAGAAATTATAAGCCTTCATAAATTACTAGTGAGCCATATCTGTAGTAAACCTAGGTAGGAACTATTGCTGAAGTCTGCTAAGCAGGAAGAAGTTTTGTAAATTGAGAAAATGTCTCTTCAGACAAAAGCTTTGGTTTCTCAACTATTACATCTGTCTGCACTGGATGGGATGGATAAAATTACAGTTAAATGATAGTGCAACTTTTCTTTTTTTCTTTTTTTTTTTTTTTGGCAGCATCCTTCCATTTACTAATTGTTCGCCAGCAAGTTTTATCTGAATAGGAAGCCTGAAAATAATTCTCATGAGCATTCAATTTGAACATCTGGTATCATCATGAATGTATCTGGTATAATGAGCTTCTCTGCATTGAACATAGGCTGAATGCTGAGGGAAGGACTTTGAAGGAACTGCACCTGAATAAAGCAAATTTTGTAAAAGAGTAAATCTCCCAGTGTGCGGGCCCTAACTCCCACTAACGTTAACGACAATAACCCCTCCACATATGGGATAATTAGTGCCCTTAGAGTTTAAATTTGCAGGTACTGAGGCATTCAAATGAAGTGTGCCTAACATTAGAAAAAAAAAAAATTGGAATTTGCTTCATTGTTTGGTTACATTATGTATGAAGAGGGAAAGAAAAAACTGTTCATGGCTAGGTTAGTTTGTAATTGCTCCAAATTATTTATTTTTACACCATTCTAATTCTCTTTTCAGAGTTTATTTAGGCTGATTGGCGAGCTGCTTTCAAACTTTAACCAAAGGACTTTTTAAAACAAAAAGCCAAATGACATAGTGTGTTTTTGTGGAAACATGGGAGAACAATGGAAGAGGCATTTATTAAAGAATGCAATATAGGAATAATGTTGCTTTTATCTGCTACTATCAGATGTATTTCTGTGCACCCATCACAGACATCCAAATGATTTTTATGCTGGTGATCAGGTATTTAGTAACTATCCATAAAGAAAAGAAAGTGTCCTCTAGGAACTCAAGGCAACAGATTAAAGCCACCTTAGATATTGGAGGTCTCAGAAGCCTGAAATTGTTGTAAGATGTGCTGTGAAAATGCCTCAATGCAATGAAGATGTGGCTTAGTCTTATATTTCCAGAAAGCTTCTTGGACATACCACCAAATGCTTTCCCAAATGCCTTTGAGCATGCACAGAGCACGTGTAACTAAAAATTGTTCTCAGAACTCAGTTTTTCTGGTAGAGTTCATGAAAGTCAGGTGTGAATCAAGTGGATCTATACCTGAGCACTTATAGATAATAACGGCCTCAACTTTCATTCTGCCAGGAGCTGACAACTAGTGGAGAATGCAGAGAGAGGGTCAGCTTTGACAGTTTGAGGTGGAGACATAGGATCATGCTTGTCTAGTTGCTCACTGTGTCCTCCCACCTCAGAGGCCATCCAACTTTCTGTCTGCACCAAGGGCTGTGCCTTTCATTCCATCACCTTGCAGACCTCCTGCAAACCTGACCTTCTCACCCCGTTAAGACGTGGGTCACTCCTCTCTGGCATCACCTCACACACACCCTGCCACTGAGTGACCAAAATGGGATCCTCAGACCACAGCAGAAAGTTTAATTTCCTGCCAGCTGGAGTACTAAATAGAGCCTTACAGAGTAAAAATGAATGAGGGTCCAGTGGTCCCATCTAGTCTATGAAACAGAAAGTTTTTTCCTTCAAGACAGCCCAAATCTCAGCGTCATACTTTCCTGACACATGGCAGCATGGACAAACCAGTGTATCCTCTCATAGTTTCACATTCAACATGAAACTGGGCCCATTACTCACTTTTGAGCTCTTCCTTCTTACACCCAGTAACTGTTAAAAATGCCACCGCCTTTCTTGTGCCACCACCAGAAGTCCTACCACACTTCCCTTTCTCTTTTGAACTCAGGTCCAAAATATTCTTTTGTTCCACCTGCCTCTTCCTAGAGTCTGACCTCTGCTTTTATTCTATCAAAATTCATACCCAAACCTTGTGAGCTCGTGTTTGACTTCCAGGAGTTCCTTTTCTTTAGACCTCACTTGAGCCCTTTCTCAAGATAACACAGAGCTTATCTCCTAAGACCATCCGTGCTAAACTTCTGCTAAGACCGTCATCCTTAAAAATGACAAATGCCATTATTTTATAACTTACCCTGTTTTCTGCAGCATCAAGACATAGCTCATGCCCTTCCAGATCCTCCAGAAACATTTTTCCTTGCTGATTTTCCCCTGGTTGTACTGCTTCACAGTTCACCTATTTGAAAAACAAGCAAGCTAGCTAGAGGCCAGGGATAACTTTGATTGTTTTTATTTATAGTTGTGAACTTCACATCCTTATTTCTCTCCTCTCACTTTTGTTCAGTCCCTTAAGCTGAAAACTCTTTGAAGAAGTAGCTGTGTCTTGCGAGATGGCTATTTTTGACATTGTAAATGCTCTGCAATGGGATTGATGCAAAAAATTACCATAATAACAGCCATCATTTTGACAGTTTTTGATGTTTTTCTTGTTGCTGTTATCAAAAGGAGCATTATATCATTTAAAACCTTATTTTCGAGTCAGGAAATTAGGATAATGGCAATAGTAGAACTGACATGGCAGGAAGATTTGGGAATAGAATCATAGAATCATAGAATCATAGAATCCTAGGGTTGGAAGGGACCTTAGTAGATCATCTAGTCCAACCCCCCTGCCAGAGCAGGGCCACCTTAGAGCAGGTTACACAGGAACGCGTCCAGGCGGGTTTTGAATGTCTCCAGAGACGGAGACTCCACCACCTCCCTGGGCAGCTTGTTCCAGTGCTCTGCCACCCTCAAGGTAAAGAAGTTCCTCCTCATGTTTAGGTGGAACTTCCTATGCTCAAGTTTGTGCCCGTTACCCCTTGTCCTATCACTGGGCACCACTGAAAAGAGCCTGGCCCCATCCTCCTGACACCCACCCTTCAAGTATTTATAAGTGTTAATTAGGTCCCCCCTCAGACGCCTCTTTTCCAGGCTAAAGAGACCTAATTCCCTTAGTCTATCTTCATAGGAGAGGTGTTCCAGTCCCCTAATCATCTTAGTAGCCCTATGCTGCACCCTCTCCAGCAATTCCTTGTCCCTCTTGAGCTGGGGAGCCCAGAACTGGACACAGTACTCCAGGTGGGGCCTCACCAAGGCAGAGTAGAGGGGGAGGATGACCTCCCTCGACCTGCTGGCCACACTCTTCTTGATGCACCCCAGGATGCCATTGGCCTTCTTGGCCACCAGGGCACATTGCTGGCTCATGGTCATCCTGTTGTCCACCAGGACTCCCAGGTCCCTTTCCTCAGAGCTGCTCTCCAGCAGGTCAGCTCCCAACCTGTACTGGTGCAGGGGGTTATTCCTCCCCAGGTGCAGCACCCTACACTTGCCCTTATTGAATTTCATGAGGTTCCTCTCCGCCCAGCTCTCCAGCCTGTCCAGGTCTCTCTGGATGGCGGCACAGCCTTCCGGGGTGTCAGCCACCCCTCCCAGCTTTGTGTCGTCAGCAAACTTGCTGAGGGTGCACTCTATCCCCTCATCCAGGTCATTGATGAATATATTGAAAAGCACTGGGCCCAGTACTGACCCTTGGGGAACACCGCTCCTCACTGACCTCCAGCTAGACTCCACGCCCCTAATCACAACCCTCTGGGCTCTGTCCTTCAACCAGTTTTCTATCCACCTCACTGTCCACTCATCTAACCCACTCTTCCTAAGCTTCCCTAGGAGGATGCTGTGGGAGACCGTGTCAAACGCCTTGCTGAAGTCAAGGTAGACCAATATGCTCTTCATCTCCTTTCATCCATGTCACTGTCACTGTATTGATACGTTGGCTAAAGTTCCAAAACCATGAGAAATTCTGCTGAAGAGGTTACACCAAAAGTCTGAAGATAGACAAATAAGAACAGAAAATTTCAGTTTTATGGTCTATTTCTATACAATTGTAGAAGAATCTATAGGGAAAAAAAACACAGTTCTGCTAGGAGGACCTAAGGGAAGTCTGTACTCTTGAATTTACAAGAAGGTTTTCTGTTATTGTTGTTAGCATTTGCTCATTTGTTTTTCAGATACTACTTCTAGATTGCCTCAGACTCTTGAGATAACCTGGTGCCTGGGCATTTCCACTTGGAGCAGCCCCAGTGTGAATTAGTAGCCTGCCATTAATGTTAACTGTAATGTCATTAAGGCATCATCTAATGAGAAATGGTAGAACATTAGTAACAGCATTAGTAGAACTGGTAGAAAATGTTGAATTCTCCCTGATTTCCTCAGTAAATAGATATATTCGGAGATGTGGAGTGCTCACTTTATTTCCTGGCCATTGTGACAGATGTAAGTCAGAAAATACTACAATTACCTTGTATCACCTTTGAAGACTTAAAATATGTTAACTCCAGTGGGCATTATTAAGTATTAGGTAAAATGTAATCACAGAGCTAAAAGTAAAAGCTGCAGATCAGTACTACACATAAAGCAAGCATGCTCCTAACTATCCGAGGTAGATGTCCTAGAAAAATAAAGTTGTTCGTTTCTTCTGAGACATCAGTCAATGAGTATATCCTTAGATTTCAGTGGATTTCTGATCAGCCAGTCACCTCTTGTTTTAAAAAGAGAGTCTTTTTGCTTTAGGTCTAGTCTGGATACACTACATGAAGTCTATCTTGCCGTTGAGGCTGCTGCCAAATTGTATATAGCACTCCTGCCTCAACACAAGGAAATCACACTAACCTCTCAGATGTCCTCAAAATATCAATGTGAAGTGTTCCCCCACTTACATATGTCTAATCTTCCTCCAGCTGCTTCTCTGAGACTGGCAGGTATCGTTATGCATCCCTTAATGAAAGCGCTGTAAACCGTATATTGAGCTGGTTTCCAGCTGTGTTTGTTTAGGTGGGAATATTTTCTTCTACTTGCAGCACAGGCAGCTATTTGGGATTCTCGACAGAGTTTTGTTTTGATATAGCTTCCTGTATATAGTTCTTCTGTAAATGCTTTCAGCATTTATTGTCTTTTTATCCTAAGATGGTTTTTAGCATGTTTTAGAGAAGGATTTTGTAGATGATTATCTGAACTACCAAACTTAAATGGCTTGAGAAGCAGTGCTGAGATGCTTTTTCCCCAACCAAAACTACATTCATGAGCTTTGTCAGTGAAGTCATAGCAAAATTTTCTGTAAAAATTTTGAAAAATATTTACTTTTTAAAATGAAGATTCCCTTTTCCCCAAAATTCTCCTCTAATTTTTATTTAGTATTCAATGAAGCATCTCTTTTTATATAATATGTAATAAATTACATATTACAATATATAATTGTTATAAATTAAATATAATTTGAAAATAAATTACAATTCATTTTATATATAATAGGCATTTTGTTTGGAATCAAAAGAGACATCAGTCTCAATCCAGGATTATTTTATTTTTAGTGCACTAAAATATAAAGATCTTAAAATTATAGTTACGTTAGGTCAGCACAAAGAATGCTTCTGATTTTGTTTAAAGCAGTTATCCAGTGTTGATGAGCTCGAGCACCTGGGGTCCACCAGACTCTTTCTGTGACTTATTCTCCTTTTCTGCTAACCACTATGTCTGCGCTATTTGTAGCTTTAAATTAAATAGCAAAGGAACTACATGTATTTAATGTCATACAGTTTGTGGACTCTTATCTATAATTACTTCATTTAAAGCTTGTGACAATTTAGTATTCTGTTACACTGCTGTTAGATGTGTTGCATCCTCCTTATTTAAGGACATATTTCTACCTTGGACTCAGTCTTTAATTGCTTACTCTGAGCATCTAGGAAGCTGACCAGAGTGTATAATAATGTTAATAAGAAATGGTACACCTCTGGGAATCCTGCCTAACATCACGAACTTATCTCTGCTGTATTCTTATTCTCTCACTTTAGGTTGTTTGGGATATATCCATTTTGAGTTAAAATAGATTGTAACCTCTTTCACTTTTTCAAACACAGGCTTTGTCTTCCAGTATCTGCAATCTAGAATAACAGGGCACCCATCCTTGGATGGGACTTCTTGGTTCTTGGTAGTACTGCGATGTAATTATTGTCATATAGGTTTTAATGCACTATACTAAATATAAATTTAAAATAATGAAATGAAATAATGGCATTCAGAGGTGCAACTCTGGCTTTTTTTAGGGGTAAAAAATTTTATTTCTACAGGTATAGTATTTCTACAGGAAAAATGGGCCTTTACCTTCACTGCTCATATATACCGTGTCTTGTTCCATTTGAGTGAGTTATATTTTAAATCCTAACAGGTTCATCACCTAGAGCACACTTACATTTGCAATATGTCATAGTCCTTTCTATTTCCTCTAATTTGGTGCCCCTGTAGTAGACTTCTTGTGCTGCCCCTAGCTCCACTCAATGGCCTGAAAAGGCCATTGGACAAAAAGGAGGACAAAAAGGAGGAGTTCTCCAACTGGGCTGTAGTGTGACCCAGAAAATCCACAACAGCAGCCTTCCCAGTAAGGGCTTGGCTGAATCTGGGTCCTAACCCACATTTCAGCGGAGACGGTGATTAACAAGTACATAGGCCTTACACCCTCCATTTATACAGCAGCTCCCAGAAGTTTTTTAAGAGCTGGATTAGGTGATGGACAACAGATGAATTACTGCTCCCAAGCCCCTCTAAAAACTTGAGTACGCCCATCATCGTCTCCTTTCATGCTCTCAGAGAGCAGAAGGGTAGGCAGTTTCTGGCTAGAATTGAGTATTACACTAAAAATAATAATAATAATATTGTGAGTCTCATTGGTAGGAGTGAGAGAATACAAATGACAGAGAGATGTTTTACCAAGGCCTAAAGTGACAGGACAAGGGGCAATGGTTTTAAACTGAAAGAGGGTAAGTTTAGATTGGACATAAGGAAGATAAGCTTTATGATGAGGGTGGTGAGATGACAGAAGAGGTGATCTAGCAATGTTGTGGGTGCCCCATCACTGGAATCGTTCAAGGTCAGATTGGATGGGGCTTTGAGCAACCTGATCTGGTGAAAGATGTCCCTGCCCATGGGAAGTGGCTTGGACTAGATGATCTTTTAAGGTCCCTTCCAACCCAAATTGTTTAATTTTGACTTGAGTTTTTGTTAGACTGAGGTTTTTATTTTATTTGCCACTTTTTCCCCCCCTTTCTTTTATTATAGCTGATCGGCTTTTACAAAAAAAAAAAAAAAAAAAGAAAGAAAAAACCGGATTTCATCCTCTTATTTGCTCACTGGACTCATCATTGCAATTTCTTGAGGGTAAATTTTGTCATGGAAGGATGATTACATGCTTTTCAGAACAATTTAATTTGATGTAACAATACTGTAACTGTTGCTAAATCTTCCAGAGAGATTCTATAGAATATCCAAATTAGGCGCAATAACCAATCCGTGTCTGTATTTGAATAGTAGCTAACTGTACTTTATTTTGGATAATGCATTTGTGCTATTTTACAAATAGTAAAAACTATCTGCGAAAAAGGTAGATTTGTCCTACCAAAGATAAAACATTTTTATTGGTAATGAAATATTGTGACATTCTAAGTGCTGATATAATTTCACAAATGTGTTGAATCATGTTATCACGGGGAACAGGGGACTCTTTATCTGCGGAAAGTCTATTCAAGAGAGGCCTGACATTAAATGGAGTTAATACACAATTTCCTATAATTTGGAGCTTAACCATATTGCTGTTGTAGGTGGGCAAGAAAGAATTCTGTGATACCAAGCCTGAAATCATTTAATCAGGAATGTAAATCAGTTATGTGCTTCAGTTACCAAATGTTGATAGAACTGGCTATGGTGGAATGTTGTTTTTTAATTACAGCTGCTCTGTAATGTTGTTGTGTTACCAGGTTCCAAGAAGGAAAATACTATAGTATGGCAGCTTGCTATGCCAAATGACCACTGCTGCTGCCAAGTATAAATACTACCAGGAGTGGCTTCCTCTATAGGATGATAACCACATCCCTAAAGTGACGAACGCCATACTTCCCTATATGTGTTTATGTTCGGATAATTTATTTAAATAATGTTCCTAGTACATGCTTTATAGCCTTCTGCCTTTTGCTACACAAATTTTAGCTTATATTGCAGACTGTGCAAGTCATTTGGCAAATGTAATTTCCATCCCTGCATACTAATCGATTTCTTCACAAACACCTGCTATCAGTTATGATAATAAAAATGCCATTCTAAATTGAAAAGGGGCCAAATGGAGCTTCCTAAGGAAATGACTTAAGTGTCTTTCAATGCCTTTAATGTAGTAATGTTCTTGTAGTGCCAACACTTCTTTGAGCATTTGCATTTTATATAATTTTACTCTATTACATCATTTTTCTGTCTAAATGGTTCCTCATAACCATTGCTACGAAGTAATTCACAGCGAGATTGGAGAGGAATTTCTGTGTTTCCTCTCTCATGGGATTAAATCCAGCGACTTTACGTAGTCAAAATTCCTTAGCACAGATCTGATTGGAACATCTGGCCGCTAGACTAGTATAAATACTAAATGACTGTATCAGTTCCTATAACATCAGTGGGAAAACATTGTAAAGTTGGTGGGTGCTTTGCCCTTGGACTGCGTGCCAGTTTCTTCCTAAAATATAAGCTTAAATTTAGCAGCCAGATTGCAAGTAGTGTTTGAATCATCCAGGGTCGCTTTATGGCTCCTTCCATCCCAGGAAATAACTTCCCAGCAACAGCCTGTGCCAGAACCTAATCATTTTCAGCTCTGCTGGGTCTTGTCTCAGCTCTGAAATGTCTCACTGGCTTTCAGCTGTATTGTCATCTCCCCTGACAATGTCCTCTGCATTATTTGTAAGGAAACAATCTATTTTACTGATTTCTTCGTATTTTCCTTTTCTCTTAGCTCTAGCCGCCCAAGCGTATGCGCTAAAGGAAGAGAACGATAGTCTACGGTGGCAGCTGGATGCTTATAGGAATGAAGTGGAGCTCCTGAAACAGGAGAAAGGACAGCTCTTTCGAACAGAAGAAAGCCTTACGAAGGACCAGCAGCTGCAGTTCCTGCAGCAGACAATGCAAGGCATGCAGCAGGTATTGCTAAGGAACAAGAGAACAGGTCTTCTTTTTCTTTATTTTTTTTTAGGAGAGCAGTACCATGGGGCTGTGCTATAGTCCAGGCTAATAGTCATGAAGGTCCTCATTTCTTGTCAGAGTCAAAATCTTACAGATTTTAGATGAGGGAAAGGGAAGGAAGAATTGGGGGTACATGTAGGGATACTAATTCTAGGAATACATAAACTGTAAACGCATTGATCATTCAAGAAAAGTCCTTATGCATATTTATTTAGGAACAAATTAGTTTGGTACATCCCCTATTGCTCTCCTCACTTAATCCAGTTGGCCCTAATTCTGTACAGAAGTTCAAGAAAATTTGTCCGGTGTAACATAGCCAGTGCTCTGTGGAGCTTTGGTTTGCATTCACCTCAATCTTTAGATGCATCTCCACTTCTCAGCTTTCTCTTTTTTTCTGTTGACTCTTGTTTGAGGATGACTGAGACCTCTCCAGCTTGTCCAGACTACCCTCCTGCTAACTTGCAAGTGGATAGCAACATCAGTACTGTCTCCTGAGCTCTTATCATTTAGGCTGACCCATGGATGTAACCTTTTCATTCAGGCAATTTTTTAAGTGGTTTAGTGCAGCAACAAAGCTTTTTCTCAGGCATCAGTCAGACAGAAACTGCAATGTGTGCCTGCAGGGACGGTTCAGTGTATCTTATCCATTCTCCCCGATTTGTCAGCGTGCTCCTCACGTTATGCTGGGCAAGTCTTGGCAAGCACATCCATATTGCTCCCACTGCTTCGTCTGACATGTCCACTAACATGAAGCACCCCTCATTCAACACGCATGTGTATAACCTCTTTCCTGCCCAGGGACTTGTATTCAGCTGCTACCTGACAGAGTGCAAGGGCAGTGGTTCACCACAACACTGGGTTGGGCTCCCATCTAAAATGGAGCTTCTCAAGATGTCACTGCAGAGGTGAATTTTGCCTCCTTTGTCTGTGCCCTGAAGCAATGTGTGCGCTCCTCTGTCACTCTTGGTTATTAGATTCCAGAAGGGGATAAGTTGTACCCACTTCCAGATAGTACTAAGCTGCTTTTTTTATGACAAAAAAAACAGGAGAACATTCATTTACGTATGAGCTGCCTGGTTGGATTAGGAATTGCATTGCTGTCGTGGTACGCATCGAATACAATAAATCTGCAAATCTCACCTACCACCAAATAAGAGTGCACAAAACAAGCCTACATATGTGTTTATACCCCTACAAAACCTGCGGTGTTTTACCAAATTAGGATGATCTACAGTATAGTGGAGTAATTCTGAACAAAATATTTGAAAATTAGAAAATAAGTCATTGACCATTCAGGAGTAGAATCTTTCCTGAATTTAGGAATAAAGTTATTAAGCAGAAATACTTCAGGTTTCAGTATACTTTAATATATGCTTGAGGTCTATTTCCAAACTTATCCTTATATAAATGGATACTTAAATATCACTGGCTTCATTAAATTTAACTGCATATATAAATATTGTGCTAAATTTCAGCCTGGTGCTAATTCTCCATTAAAATCAGTGAAAAGTGGGCACAAAATACTACTAAATCAAAATGCTAGAGCACTGACGCTCATTTTGCATTATTATAATTTCCTACCTGGGGTCTGGATGAAGGATAATCAAGTCTGCAGAATATAAATAGATTTCTATTGTTACTTCAAGGAAATCTTAATATTGTAAGTCAATAACGGAGCGCAACTTACTTACCTCTCTGTTCAGCTAGCAATGGACACTGTAGTCCCTGTTTCTCTGAGAGTTTTTATGTTCGTGACGATTTTGCTGTGAGGTACTGAATTTTTCTAGTTCGCCATCTCGGGGTCAGACCTACTAACTCCCAATGGGATATAATTAGAGATGGCCCAAGGAGCTGGAGAAGACACTGCAGATAATCCAGTCTGACAATATGCTGAGGAGGGCAGCAACACAGAAGCACGGGAGGCGGAGTTCAGAATATTTGGTGGGAAATTATCAGTCAATTAAGCAGCTGGATGATGGCTTTGGATTTCAATGATTAGCCATAGCCATGACATCCCATAACCTTTGTGCTTCTCATGAAGTTCATGCATGCATATTTAGAAATAAACCTTTGATTTAGGTAGACTCTGTTTCATCTCGGCCTGGTTTTGTAAATGTAGAGAGATGACAACCTTAGCTGAAATCCATCAGTATAGCAGGTGCTCAGCCTCTATGGAAATCAGTCTCTCTATGAAATATTAAACATATAGCCAGGACTTGAGTAGCAATAATTTAACAAGAAGACCTGTATTCCCTTTTATGCTTTTGTATATATTAAAATGAATTTCAGACAAGGTAAACTGAATGCCATTGAATTCCTGAACCCTACATATATGTCAGCATTAAAAAATGTATTCCTCCTCCTTTTTACCTCTTCATTTTCCTTTGCTTTTACATACACCTCTTCTTCTTCTAACTTTGAAAACTAGAGGATAAGTGATTTTTGAGCTGTATCCTGAAAAGCAGATTTACCTGGGAAAAAGTGGATGCATTTTCAGAATCAAGAAATTTTTTTGTAAACATATTTGGTGCCAAACAATAGCAAATAACACAACATCAGTGTATTTTTTATGTAGTTACACCATCTGGGCATTTTTCAAGTATTCTTTCCTGCATTTGCAGGACTGATGAAATGAATGTTTATTTTCTCTTCCATCACTCCCACTGATCAGAAGTAGCATCAGCAAAATCACACAGATGTTTACTTATGAAGTATACCTTACGGGCAATAGTAGCAACCTGCTTATTTATTGTCTCTAAAAAAGAAAATCCTTTGGACTAATCACACTGAACTTACTGGGTTTTTAGTCCACTCCCTGCATAAAACTGTGTCACAGTTTAATTTCATACCCACTGTGAGATCTCAAACAAATTGAAATAATGTCTTGTATCCATAGTAACAAATGAGATACACTTTACCTGATTTTGAGATGGAAATTGAATTAACTTGTCACTGCTGCATAGGTGGTATTGCCTTCAATTTATTTCTCTATGAGAACACACATACCAAGCAGATCACTTTTCGAATGGCTCCATTTTTCCAGCGGTGTTTGGTATTCTCTAACAAAGTCTGTGATCACAAGGAAGGATGTTTTAGTTGTAACTATTTTTACAATACTTCACAGAACAGTTGTAAGAATTTCTCAGATCTTGTCTCTCTGTCTGAAATGTTTTACCAGATACATGAGTGTAGGTAATGCAGAAAATACCTTCTAGTAGTGTTGCTTAATGCTTGCCTTTATAGGACTCAGTTTTCAGTGGGTATATAAATTTCTCCAAAATATTAACCATTTGGGCTAGCATATTCCACGTGGAGTAGCAAGCAGAATTCTTTTGAAAAATTCTCATCAAAATGTTTCAGCCATTCCAAGAACAAAGCATGAAACCCATGCTTTTCTTGTTTGTCATCCACCAAAAAAATTCTTGAGGAAATGCGCTTGCCATCTTCACGCTTTGAAACAAGGACTCAGAATCTGACAGTGAGTCACTATTGAATTAATGGTGTGGTTTCCACATCCTTTATAAAATCCGCCTGAAATCGATAACATTACAAGCCTTTGAAAAAATGTCAGTTTGCCACAGAGGAGGTGGCACTCATTAGCACATATCCAAGTAAATTTCAGATTATTACTGGTCATCTGGGGTTGTTCATGAACAACCTCCATAGCACAGCCATCGGTGCGATGTTTTACTCCTCGAGTTAATCCTAAATCTACAGAGCACACCTCCTTTAGCATGGGTTTCTAATTGAACAAGCTAATTCCACCTTTTCATCAGGCGTAATTGGCCAAGGTATGGGGCCATGATTGCTTAGGTGGACTGGTTGCTGAATTGGTTCATTTGCCAATCGGATGGTAGTTCTGCACTGTTCTTCATAGCATCATGTAAATGTATGATAATGTTCTTTCCTCTCACAACTCCCTGACCATGATGGGCTGAATTTAAGATCCTGCAGGCAAGGGTGTCATCCAGAAATTGCCATTTAAAACATGCTTCCACCTATGCTTTCTCCAGGAAATGTATACAAGTGCCTACTGTTCTGAAATTGCAAATGCTGGTGTGCATCTAGGACATTTAAGAGGTACCTCATTGCCCCGCTTCCCTAAAGGGACTGATTCATTAGCCAAGCTGGAGTTCGTACTCCTAACACACAGCGACAGCACGGACTCCCCTTTGTTGGCAGTGGTGCACTAAAGCCTAGCCAGGGGCTTACTGCGTGAGCAGGGGATGCGCGGGGGTACCTCTCCTAAAATTAGTGCTGGGGGCGGAAAGCAAGAACAATAAGAACAGGCGTGGGTGGTAGGTGTAGGGCTGACACCAAGGCTGAAGCGCTGCTGCGGGTGCCACCAGCTCTGTTAGCTCGGGGTGTCTCAGCAGGAGACTGAACATATCCTGGCCCTGTCGATGGCCCATATGGATGTCACTCTGGTACAGCCTGATCAAAGTCTTCTTTTGTCTTGTCTCCTTTTTTTTCCCTCGAACAGTATCAATTTCACTCTAATAACAGTGCAGATTGCGAACCTGAGCACTCAGAAGCCAGGAACTGCCAGAGCTACCGCCTGTGTGTTTCGCTTCGTATGCCTCAGAGACTCTTCCCCATCCTGTGCTGCAGAGTTAATCATTGCCTATTCAATACCTTCCTGTCCTTCCTGTTCAATATGCAACTCGAGGTCTTACTGCAAAGGCCATGTTGCTCCTACTTTCTGAGAACAAGCTTTTGCAGTTTACTGATCATTTAGCATGTAAAATAAATAGCATTTGCACCTGAGACTTACGCACCTATTTCTAAAGGGCTCTGAGGAATGCCAGATGACTAGCAATCCTTTCAGGCTTTCAGTGGTCCTTCAGGGCAGGACAGTTTGGTCTGTGATATGCCTCACCGTTGTGGTCAAGAGGTGTGAGAAGAGCTGCTGGAGTGCATCGCAGCTCCCTCCTTACACTCACTGCCCCCTCGAAGGAGGATGGCCAGGGTGCATATTTGGTGATGAGGACTGTGGGGCACACACAACTTACACAGTACAGTTAGTGGGAGCCGGGGTAAGACCCATTCGTCTACGTGAGATAGCACAAGGGTTATCTCCCAGGTTTTTAAGCAAGATCATAAATATCTAATGTACAGTGACCATTCTGAGTCGTAAAGCCAGAGGTAACTAGTGTTGGCCTCACGGTGCTGCCTTTGAAATGAATTTGATTTCTACCACTCCCAGCCGCTGGAGCAGAGCTAGTTTATTTTCAGGTGTCCTCACTGAGCTAGCAGAATTTTTTTTTTCTACAAGCAAAGATGGCATCGCAGAGATCTTTCCTCTCCTATCCTGTTATGAAATGTAGGTTTTTCTCATACAAGTAAGGGAAGAACTGACTGTTCCCATGGTCCACTCTCTTTCAGTGGGAGCAGGGAGGAAAAGCACATTTCCATCCAGGAGATTTCAACAGCTAGTAGGGCAGGGCATCGCAAGACCTTTTCTTCACATCACTCTTCTAACCAATTTACCACCTATTAAATTCCAATAAGCCTCAGCTGGCATTTAGGTCTGCAGCTCTCAGATCTTTCACAGATGTTGTTAACTGTCACAGCCATTCCTTTCTCTCACATACAAACTTTCTGAAATGTCAGAAGTCACGGACACATATGCTGTTGGCTGAAAACTGCCGAATCTGGTGCCACGTGAGCACCATAACCATTATAACAACCATTTACCTTTAAATATACAGGTTCTAGTAGCAGTTTAGCATTGAAATTAACATCATTGTTGAATAGATGGAGCACGTTATGGCTATATTTATTAATATAGCTTAAATGTAGAGGAGATTCGTAGACTTTTTTTTTCTGCCTACTTTTTGCTCACCAAACCTGTTCAGTGTATAACCCACACAACGTACTTATGCACAGCTATAAACTGATTCTTCTCTAAATGCAGTATTAAAGAGAAGGGTAAATAAAAGAGATAATAAACATTACCTCTTGTATTTGCATTTTACCTGCTGAATAAACAGACCAGAATAATTAAGTTGGAAATGTTTTTTATTACTGCTCTTGCAGTATGAATTCCAGTTACATCTTTCTGTTTTCCTATAAAAGTGGCACTGGAGTAGTAATGGCAATATTTATCAACCCCACTAATTTTATAGGGAATGGATACAAGATAAGTGTGAGGGAGTGGACCCAATATCCAGATATTCTCTTCCAGGCCTATCTCTTCTTCTCTCACCCTACGGTTGAGATTTGGAAACTGGTTAAGAAATATGTGTGCTCCTGGGAAAGAGAGACATGTTCCCATAAGTATTATCTTTTTTCCCATGTACTTTTCAGGGCTCTGTACAGTACTGTCCATGTTCAAACTTCCAGAAAATACTTACTCTTTGTGATTATATTAAAAAAAATGAGCAGCTGGCAGTTAAGTGCTATTTACCAGATCTCAGACAAGCCAAATGGGTTCTCCTGTGTATTTAACAACCTTTCCTTATTGAAAGCAGTGTTTAATTTCCCACTTCTGCCACCATCTCTTCAACAATATTAGGGGAAGTGTAAATAAGGGCCTACAGATGCTTTAAGCACCATATTCTTGATAGCTGCTCTAGTGGTAAGATGGTGGAGGGTAGCATCTTTTTGCCTGCTGCCACTGACAAAGCTAAACTGAGATTGGCAGCAAGAATAAGCACTTTGAAGAGAAATAATTGGGTACACATATTTTATTTAAAATATGAAAGAAATCAACTCGTATGTTCATTAACATGCTTGTGTAGTCTAGTGGTGGTGAAGGTTAGAGCTCATAATTTTTATGATCTAGACATCCTACGTGAGTCCTAAATACTAGTGTTGGCGTGCTGATTAAAAAGTTTCCAAATGCATTTGATGATTTTATTACTAGGAATTCTGCTTCCACTACTAGGAATTGTGTTTCAATGGGAATACCGCTGGCCAAATTGATACAGGACAAGAGGTAATGGGCACAAACTTGAGCATAGGAAGTTCCACCTAAACATGAGGAGGAACTTCTTTACCTTGAGGGTGTCAGAGCACTGGAACAGGCTGCCCAGGGAGGTGGTGGAGTCTCCGTCTCTGGAGACATTCAAGACCCGCCTGGACGCGTTCCTGTGCAACCTGCTCTAAGGTGGCCCTGCTCTGGCAGGGGGGTTGGACTAGATGATCTCCAGAGGTCCCTTCCAACCCTATAATTCTGTGATTCTGTGATTCTCTTCCCTGATGTCATTCTTCTCCTAATTAAAATGTGTCAGGGCTTTTTATTCTCCTTTAAAATTGGTAAAAGATTTCTTCTTGAATTGGAAAATAAAGATTTTAAAAATCTGTTTTTGTTTGTGGAGAAAGAGCGTGCTGTATCATGCTCATTTGTGGTTCCATGAAAGGAGAGATGGGATCATACAGCTGAAGTGCCATTGCCTGCTGAGGAGGTGTCCACAATGGACAGGTTCAGGAGAAAGACTGAAGAGGAGGAGGTTGCTACGAATGGATGATCATGTCTTCTTTTGGCTGTGCATCATATCAGGTGCTGACTGGTTGCCTTGTAGGCTTGATATGAGGGCAGAGGGAACATGACGCTCATTTGGGATCAGCCCTCTTCCTTTGGTCAGGATCAGACCAACCTGTAAGCCCACCTGCTTACTCACCTATTGCCAGTAAAGTCAAGTCTATGTAACATGCCAGTCACCTAATTTAGCAAAGGTAGGAGGGAGCTTTACTGATGAGGTGTAATGGACTTCAGTCAGACTTCTCCCTTCCGCAGAGCGCCATCAAAATCAAAGACCTTGTGTAATCTGCTCTGAAAGTCAGATCCCAGAGAGGGATCCTTGATGCTAGCACAAAGTATTAGTAAATTGAGAGAATTTCACTTTTGAGAGGAGGGATTGATTCTGTAAGGTCCCTAAAGACTTGGGTCTTTTCTGCAACCTAAGAGAATTTGTCTTTCTTTACTGGGATAAGGGATATGGTTAAAAATTCCTTAGCAAAGGAAAGCTGTAGGACTGGCTCTCAAGCTATTCATTGCACCATCTGTGTTCTTTTTTCGTCTATATCCAGCCCCAAACACTGCTTCCTGTAGTTGGTGTGGCTGAATTAGTATGCTTCATAGAAACAAAATAATTTTGATTTAATTATCTGATATCTATTAGATAATTTTTAGAATCATGGATTAATGTAAGTCAGTAGGGACGTTTGGATGTCATGTACACCATCCCTGTGCTCAAAGCAATATAAGCTCTGGAGCTGTCTCAGTTTTGCTCAGGGCCTCATCTTGCAATGTTCTCAGTACTTCCAAGGATGAAGAATCCATAGCTTATCTGAGCCCTTATTCATAGAATCACAGAACCATAGAACCATAGAATGTGTTGGGTTGGAAGGGACCTTTAAAGGCCATCTAGTCCAACCCCCCTGCAGTGAGCAGGGACATCTTCAACTGGATCAGGTTGNTGGTTGGCCACCCTCACTTTGGAACACTTTCCCTATATGTAACAGAAATATTTCTTGTTAAAATGTGCCTATTCACCCTCAGTCCTTACCTGAGATGAGCCTGACTCCACCTTCTCTGTAACGTCCCTTTAGGTAGTTTCAGTGTGTCCGTCTGTCTGTTTTCTCATTTGGCGTGTATCTCAGATTCAGTCCTGCTTTCTTCTACTGTGAGTGCTGTAAAGCTGTAGGACCTCTGCAGTCAAACCTATAACAGGGGGAGGGGAGCACGGCAAACATCTCCCTAAGGAAGCAGCTAGAATGAGTTCTTCAGTAGTGCCACCATAAACACACACATCATCAGGTGTGTGCCCAGCTCCCTGGCCCCCTCTGAGGTGGTTAACCTGTGGAGATAACGTGTTCAGCACGGTCTTTGCCTCTGGCAAAGGAAAACTCACTTTGCAGGTGGATGCCCAACTAACAGGAGCTGGGCTGTTGATCCACAGGCAGCTCTTCACCAGCCCAGGGCAAGGGGCTCAGAACTTGGAGTCTTTCATCAATGCAAACCCCATGATCCATCCAAATAACGCCATCGCATGTCAGAGGCAGTCCCTGAGAGGTGGGAAGGATGAGAAACATTATGTTGTGTTTCTTTTTATTCCCTTAAAAAAAAGTCCACAATCACACTCTTAATTTCAATAATGCCTTGTCATACGTTCGGATGGCATGTGTGTTGCCCTTACTGCTGCAACATGGCTAGATTCCTTGAGGGCTCATTTCTAAAGCTTCTTCGACTTGTCTTTCACATTCTCCTGTTTCCTTGGTGATTTGTCTGGCCTCATCAGCGTCTTGTTACTAATGCATATTTGCTCAGCTGGGAAGTCACTTTCTCATTATTCAAGCCCGCCATGTGCTGGCCATTTGTGATATGAAATCTTGTCTTTCTTTAAGACAGAGAAAAACACACTTCCAGAAGGTCTGTGGAAGTACTGGGAGAGGGATGTGTATTTTTATTTTGCAATTGGCTGTGTACCTGAGATTTCATTCTGATTCATTATTTCTTTTCCTTCTACCTAAGGAGGATTCTGGAAAGAAATATTTACTGTCCTTCCCCTCTGTATTTGTGAATAGCTTCTAAGAATTTTCAAACGCTTATTTTCCTAGCTGGTTTTTGTCCTTTTCCATTTGTCAAACTCTAACTTCTTTTTCTTTCTCTAAAATAAAGTTAGGAAAGACACAGCAAGGTTTTGCTTGGGGAAAAAAAGAAGAGAGAATAAAATCTCAGAAATTGCTAGCAGAAGTGAGTGTTTTAATTTTTAGGTGAACTCTGCAGTTCTTTCAATGCCTGCAATTCCATACTTTTTAGGTCTTTGATTCTAGTATATTTTAGGAAAAAGGGTTTCATTTTTGTACAAGAGAGAGCTGCTTCCTGGGGTTTCTGTTTAGTGTACAAGCCTTGGTTTCACTGGGACTGAAAAAGGTAGCCCTGGTTGGGATACAGCCTGCCTATTTGAGGCACGTAGGTTTTGCCTTCATTTTAGGCACCTCCTAAATCAGACCTCCCAGTGTTTCCTGTATAGGGACATATTCTCTGTAGGCAGTAAATGAAGATTAATATGCTGCCCCCAGATATTGTGTGGAGAGGAGAATTCAGTTTGCCTGAGTTCAGTAGGTGTCAAAGATGACCATTCAACTGAGCTGGTTCAGTTAGGCTGTGTAAGACCATCCCTCTTTGACTGATGTGCCTCCTTCCCATGGCTGAACAGGCTGGGTTTGCTGAAACAGCCTGCACAACCTGTGATCAAAGTCAGCGCCGCCACCTCAGAGGTGTTCTTTTGTCTGCTCTTCTTTATTCCCCTTTCTTCAACATCTTTGTAACCTTTTCATACTTGAATTTCAAGCAGCTGTAGAGAAAACCGTAAACCAAAATAGTAAGGGTAGGACCATTCAGCTGCCTAACTGCTGAACTTGTGGCAAATGCTGGTTTTCCTTTTTCATTATTCTGTCAGCCTTACAGTATCTTAAGTACAGCCTCAGGCTCTGTGGTCTCTTATGATCTGCTTCCCTTTTCTTACCACGCTAAGTTGATGGTTTCATGCTGGAAACCATGCTTTCCTTCTGAGATCTTTCTCTGTCCTGCTAGGCTCGGTGTGTGACCACACTTGTAGATATGTCCATAATTTATATTTAAATGTACACATGTTACACTGTCTTTTGGGGAGCAGTGAAGAATCGTGGGCAGGGAGGAGGAGAGGAAAGAGAAGGAGTATTTCACGGCTGCACAGTGGTACACAACAGCAAGCTATTACTTTCCCTTTAGGGCTTCTCGTATATTTTGAGGCACTGTGTGTTCGGTTGTTAGCATTCTTGGCCACACTGGCACCGCATTGTACACAGTCTGAGTAATTCAGCTGCCTTCAATAATGCCATCTATATTTACTGTTTCAGAAGCTGCAAAGATTGGCTTAGGATGGTAATTTTCTGTCTGCGCTTTTGAGATCTGCGCAATATGGGCGGTGCTGAACTGTCTCTGACAGAGACTCGGCGCTGGAGGTGGGAATGTGTGAAAAAAACAAAATAAAACACACACGTCCTTCTCTCTCCCCGTATAAAGAAATTAGCTACCCACTTATGTACAGGGAGGATTTGGTCCTCATGAATGAAGGGAGCTTAACACTGGAGAGTGATATTTACCATTTCCGAACAGAGCAGATCCAGAGCTGGCGCTGGAGACATGCATGCCTTGCATATTTTTTGTCTGAAATGCATTGGTTGATCTCTGGAGAGACAACCTGTAGGTTAATTATTTCTCCTTTCCTGTCTCCTCTCTGGAAATGCCAGTAAGAGTATATCAGTGAGGTCTCCCAGTCTGATCTGGACCTACCATACAGCTTCATCCCTTAGGCTCAACCTGGCAGCCATGGTGACAAACGGCTTTGCTTGCATGTAGACTAGATGAGCTTCCAGGCTGGTGCTGATGGAGCTCTAGACTGTGCAGGTGTCTCTCTCCAGGATCCTCAGAGCTGCCATGAGCACCTTGAGATGCTTTTCTGCTTCCTGGCACTGGGCTTTTGGCTCAGGGAAAAGACCCTTGACTAACTTGCAGGGGACCCTCAGAGACCCAAAGAATTGCACACTCAAGACCACTGGAAGGCAAAAGAAGAATGAGCCAGGTTTTTCCTGGCTGTGTAACCAAGAAGTCACTCCTTGGCCTGAGGACACTGGGGAACTGCTGTCTGAATGCCATGGCTGTGCCACAAAGCTGGGGACATCAGGGCTTAAAGGAAATGGAGAGAGAGGTGTGACAAGATTGAATGAAAGGACACTGATAGCTGTGCTGGCAGTAGCTCGGAGACAAGTCAGCAGGATACAACAGGTGGGAAGCGGGGTAGCAAAAGCTGGGTGGGTGGGGGGGCACGAGGGAAAGCTCTGGCAGAAATGCTGGTAGAGATGGCAAAGTAGGTGGAACAATATCAGACAGCACAAACGTTAAAACAAAGAACAATTTTTTATTTTAACTGGTTGTGGTGTATACTCAGAAGCAATCTGAAGGGCAGAAGAAATATCTATAGGATCAATTTTTAATAAGCACATTTATGTGAAAAACAAAATAACTTTGAATAATTAAATAGCATCCTCTTGGCATCATTCATTACAATCTTTATGGAGAGGCTGTCTGTTAATAAGCAGGCATGACAGCAGTCCCTGTTATGAAACTTGCCTCATTCCTGCCAGTGGAAGATCCTCTTCCCATTTGCTTCTAATTTTGCCAAACATCACGTGTTTGTCCTGAAATTTCTCAGGCTGTTCGTCTGCTTAGGCTGATATTTTTTTTTCCGTCAAAGCTATTTCTTCCTTTTCCAAAATGAGACTAGAAGAGAAAAATATGCTGTTTGGCAGGGATAACTCCTTGTTACAACTTCCTGGTGGCAGCATCAGCCGCTCAGGAAAAAGAAATCACAGAACCTGACCCATGCAAAATGAGCAGGTTCTGCAGCTTTTAGAGATAAATATGAGGGAGGGAAAGGAAAGAAGGTTAAACCTCTAAGGAATGGCTACAAGGTTGAAACAATTCTGACATCTTTGGACGTCAAATGGGAAGGTGTCAGTTCTGTGAATGAAAAACCTTTTCTGTGAGTGGGAATATGGTACCTTGGTTACAGATACTCTGTTTTCCACCCCCTTGAAAAAAAGACCCATTTACTGTCTTTGAAAATTGGAGCATTTGCACACACAGTAAGCCTGCAGTAGTTGACAGTTTAACCATTAAGACTGCTGGATGGTTTTATCTCCTACCAAGTGCTTTGCAGCTCATACTGCAACCAGAATGCACGCTCTTACCCCGGGGAAACTGAGCATGTTGGATGTTTTTCTGGGATTCCTGTTCCTGGCTGGTCCAGAGACAAGTACAAAGATACAGAGCAAGGAGCATCTCTCTCTCTCTCGTGCTCTCATAGAGTGTATTCCACACCGCTTCCTCCCATGCTCGGACAGTTTTGGAAAAATTGCTTCAAACACAGAATGGAAAAAGTCAGGATCAAAGGAAGAGGGATATAATTAGACTAAATCACAGTGGGAGATTGCAGTGGGAGATGTCAAAATAAAACAGTGGAAGTTTGTGAGCTGATCTGTGGTATGTAGAACTTGGCCATGGGAGAACCATGTGGAGGGAGTGGGTGGGATGGGGAAGGAGATTTCAGTTCTGGTGGAAGTATAACAGGTTCAACCCATAAGTGAAACTTGGTTTCCTATTTGTAACAGTCATTCAGCAGCAAAAAGGCTTTCCAGGGGCAGAGATGGACTGAAAACTCACTTGGTGTCTTCCAGATTGGAGTTTATATGGTTGGGAGGATGGGCTCTAGGGTTCCTCCCAGAAGCTGGAGTAAAATCTCTGAAGCAGGATGAATTGCAGTCTGGATGGTGGTGATGTTCTCCTCGGATATGCGTGGCTATTTATTTCCTTCTGAGGCTGTGGAACAAACAAGACCTTTTGTGAGATCTCCCTCAGACTCCCTAGTACTTGTAGCACCACACTGAGACAATGACAAGAATCAAAATCCTGTGCTTTAAGGTTTCAGCTGATTGCCTGGAGACAAAAAGAGGGCTTCCCTCCCCGAGTACATAATTGGCTAGATGAATCCCTGGCTTTGTGTGAAGATCATTTCGCTCACTTTGGCTCCTCCCTTTGAATTATCAGAGGCTGACATACTGGTGAGACATAACTGCTCAGAGAAGACTGAGATAGGGGGTAAAGACTCCTTTCTCTTAAAAACCCTTCCCATGTTCAGGTGTATAAGGTCAAACAGGTTGCAGATGGGAAGGAGAGGACATTTCACCAGCCCCTCTTAGGTGATGCATCTGCTTACCAAACCTCAGGTGTCTCAGATAGTGACATCTGAAAGGGCTTATGCTGTCTTTCTGGTGTCTTGTATGCTCTGCTTCTCTTCCAAGGGCTGGAGTCCCTTCCTTCTAAATTGCAGATATCAGCTAGAGCTATCCTGGGTGAAGCCTAATGGTCTGTAATAGGTTACATGAGTGACAAATTGGTCCCTTCTGAGCTAAAAAGTTATGAAATGACTGGAAAGCTATAACTGTGCTAAGGACCTGCATGGGTATCAGTGTGTCATATATGACAATATAAACAAATTCAGCGTATTTTCAGGAAATGTAGAGAGCAGTACCCAACAGGCAAGATGAACACAGGCCTGAGGTGCCAATCCATCCCTGGTCAGGAAATGCCAGAATAAAGCTTCCCACACAAAAGCTGGTTGGGCAGGAGCCCCAGTGGAACAGACCTTGCTATTTCATGTAAAAATCTTGAGATTTGAAGTGTTTTTGTGCTATGGTAGAGTGAATCCACATACCTGAATGTCTCTTGAAGGCTCCCAGGGAGCAGTCCAGGTGGCAAGATCCATCAGAAAGCTAACCCAGCTGGACCGTATAGTGTGTGAGAGATAATCAGATATATACTTCAGTGGCTAAATTAATCCATCATACTGGTGTTCACTTACAGCAGAAACACACTACCAATAACTCCATCAGTCCCTGCAATGTCATCTGTTTCCAAGCAGCTCTGAAAACAATACTGGTGCCAAGTCCTTTGATGCCTGGGACTTCCAGAGCGGTGGAACAAGGCCCAGAACGATTTCTAGGTTTGCTATCTATAACTTACCGAGATGCTGAACAACTGCAACATTGGTTTAAGTCAGAGTTACCAGTCCTAAGCACAAGTATAATCTAAGATTTAGACTCTTAGATACATGGTTAGATCAGTAATGCCACTTAGTAAAGGAGTTCTTAGTTCTAGTCCTTAAAAAGGACTGTGCTTACAAGCAATCTGTTGCCCCAGCAAATCATAGTTTCCTTTCTTGGACTCCAAGGGAAAGCACCATACACTCATTTCTAATCTTTTTTGTCTGCTCTTGCTCTTCAGCAGTGTCTAGCATTCATCACATCAATACAAAGAACCATAATTATTTCAGAATCAACTAAATCTACTGACCTGCTCTTGATAGTCACAATAAATTTATGCAGAACCTAAAGCTAGCCAAGACCAGGGGACGTGGGCTTTTAAAGATGTCCCTACATCCCAGAATTCTCTTCATAAAAATAGGTTTTGGTCATAACTTTTTGTTTTGACAGTTCAGATCAACAGTCTTGATGGCTGACATATTGATTGTAGGGCGTCAGTCTTTCTGATCTAATAAAATATCACAGCACAAGGGGGAAAAAAGGAAAGCTTTTGTCTTCTTGGCAACTCAGTGTGAAAGCTTTCCAGAATATTGCTTTGCATAGAATGAAAATGGCTGTGGGCCAATGACTAATTATATTAAAGGGCTGTGCTTTTAAATTATTTATGTACCGTAGTGTTTACCCTACTATTATTAAAACCACCGCATATACTTCTACAAATAAGATTTTGGTTCAGATGAATGTGGCAGTCGCTCTGTGGGTGATATACTGTACCAGGAGTTCCTACTTTAATGTAACAAATAGCTTAACACACATTAACAGATGCATTACTCGCGGAGCACTGCTGCAGAAGGAGCTGCAGATGAAAATAATTTACCTCTGGTCCATTTAGACACAGCAGATTATGCAACAATAATAAATGTAGGAGCAGACTGCAAAGCATTGTGTGAAATGAGAATTTATCAAACTGAGGATTTAAAACTGCTTTGGATGCCGACGATGCTAACCAGAAACTTCTTTTGTTTGTGCAGCAATTACTGAGCATACAGGAAGAATTAAATAACAAAAAATCCGAACTGGAGCAAGCCAAGGAAGAGCAAACACATACGCAAGCGATGCTTAAAGTCCTGCAGGAACAGGTGAGTGTTTCTGGCATGAGAAAAATGCTGGCTTAGGTGTGCTGGGGGGACAGAGGACTCATGGCTTCACCTCCAAAATCCATAGGAGTCTGACCACAGACTGTGCCGTGAGCAAGACATAACCTTTTGTGGCCTGTGCGTCTGCTCTGATTAGCATTTGTGAACACAGCTGAGGCTAACACAGAGATTGAGAAAACAGGGTGAAAATGGAACCTTATTTTACACTATTGAATACTGAATTTCATGTGTTGAGCAACATTTCCACTTATGGTATTCTACATGGATATCAGTGAAATGGGTTTTCACTCCAAATAAAAATAAAAAAGAAAAGATGTTGTGAGAGTTAAATATACCTGAAAGGCAAACGTGTTTGAAGCAGAACAACTCTTTCTTTTAGGACTAGTATTGAAGAAAAAGAGCTTGGCATCTCCAGTGTTATTCATGCAGATACGAGTGTACAAAAAACTTTATGATAACGGTGTTTAAAAAGTAGGTATCAGTGAAATTATTTAAGCAGTGAGAAGCAAACCTCTGTAAATCTGATTGTCATACCTTCTGTGATACCAAGGTGTTCTATGACACCGAGAAGTGTATTCAATGGGATTGATTTATAACTATGGTAAGATGGATAGTTACACAGCAAAAAAAAAAATCTGTTGCTAAGCCTGTAAATCTGGAGATGAAACGGTGCATTGTGTGCAAGCACGGTGTGCACAAATGCATGATGTCTGTATAGACCACGTGGCTTGGACACACTGAAACCACAGGCAGAGTCTCTGCTTGGAAAACCTATTTTAATCCTTTCTAGATAAACTTTGAACTAAAATATTTAGTGACTTGGTTAAGTACTTGCAGTTTAAAGACTGGGGGATCTGAATTGCTCAGATGGCAGCGGTTCAAAACGCTGATGATTCTCATAATCAAGATTTTTCAGCATGTATGCCTGAATATGTCTGCAGGCAGATTTATACATTTAATGTACATATTGGGGAAAGTAAATTATGCTTATTCAGATCTTTTTAATGTCATTATGAAAGCCGTGACATTGTTCCACGTTTGACATTTGTCTTTGAGCATATCTGGTAACAAATATATTCTAGAAACGAATAATTTAGATTCTGGGAAAACTAAAGCTTTTATGATCAGATCCATGTTCTTAGCACTTATGGTTATAGAGATAACCTTCTAAATGAGAGCTGATGCAAGACTGCATTACACAAAACACTGTGAAGAAGAATGGATTTGGTAATGGCAGAGTCTTTATAAGCACAGAATCCACCAGATCTATTGAGATAATTGCATCTCATTTCCATTTTTACACGGCATTCAAGGTACAGCATTATAAAATTCCTGAAAAAGAAAAAATGAAATTGCATGACGTTATTTTACATCTTGGTAGCAATTAAATGCTGCAAAAATGTATAGGAAGATCTTACAATGCTAGGCCCCAGTAGGGACCACCAGGGCAGACTTTTGAATCTTTGCAGACTCCTACTAATTGCAAATCAGACGTGCATTCATGCTAGGCAGACAGATGAAACAGTAGCTAGAAGAAAGGCATGATGGATCTGCATTTCTCTTGAGAATTAGCTGTGAAACACGCCTAAGGCCAAGACTGTAAGTAGCCAGAATTCCTGAGGAGCAATACACAGCCAGTGTGCTTCTCCAACAACCCTGAACTGGTTCCAAAACTCTCCAGAACAGCAGAAGCCCGAGCAGTAATGACCCCCACTTTCCAAAGCTCACAGCTTTCCTTTACAAGCACCGCAGCTCATCTGTGTGTTTTATCCACAATGGGTATTGAAAATCATCAGGCGGAGTCAAGTAAATACGAACATTTCTTTCAAAAAATAAATAGCGCCAGGGTCCCGCCTAGATTCTATGGCTTGGTTTTGTGATACATTTGCTAAAATCTGCCTTTTCATCTCAAGCTGGCAGAGGGATCCCGCCCTGCCTCACCACGGGGGTGTTTGCACGGAGAGGTGCAGCTGTGTCTGAGCACATCTGCTGGCTCAGCACATCTCGCGCTCATCCAGTCGCACCAACCCAGCCGCATCCAGGCTGGGACATCCTACTGGGAGACGTCCCGTTTTCTCGTGCACCGTGTCGCATTACTGTTGCCAAAAGGTTTCTTGATCAGATATGGCCCATGGCCACCAGCTCTGGTTGTCAGAGGGGTTCGTGCCCGCTGGTTTGTGTCAGACCTACCCCAACCACGGCATTAGATGCATCAGACACTTAAAACTACTCAACCTTTCTCCTTTCCTTTCAGGTAGGCTCTTGCTTGTTACTAGTTCAGTGCGGTGCCTCGGCATGTGCTCTGCTGGTAACTTCACTTTCTCCACTGACCTGCGATATAGCCCCTTGCCTAAGGGGTAAGGCATGTCCTTTTTTTCCAATATTGTATGTTTTTCTGAGGTTCCTATTCCAAGGCTTCACTATTTAGGATGTGAGAGAAGAATATAATTTAAATTTTAATTTAGAAAAAAACAATATTGGAAAAAAAAGGAACTTTACCCCTTTGGCCTGTGGGAATGCAGTTGCATATTCTCTGCCCACAAGTTTTCCGCCATTATCTTCACCAGTTCACATCCACCTCCTACAGAAGTGGTCCTAGTGTAGATTGGATGCTAGTACCTTCTTGCTTGAGCTCTGCCATCCTTTTCAGAGCATGGCAGGCAATAAAAGAGATGGAAAGGCTCAAGCATCCTGTCTGCATTAGAGTTATGTTAACCGGTGGAGCAGTGATGGTGGGAAACCACGGTGGGGTGAAAACCTGCCAGACTAGAGGCTGAGCCCACTCTCCATCAAACACATGTGTGGCTGATGGGGGAGTGGTATGTCACCAGCAGAACGCATGCAGAGCATTGCCCAAGAAGTCACCAAGGGGTGACAATATTTTATCAGCCTGAATAAGGAAAGGCGAAAGGTAAGTAATGAACAGCACTCCGTGAGCACTCAGGACATGGCATTGGATTTGATGATCTTTAAGGTCCCTTCCAACCTCACCGATTTTATTAGCGTGCAGAGCAGTTTTACATACCTGAGCACGCTCTCCTAACCTCATATTCAGATGAGTAATTCAGCTGAACTCAATCGGACTGCTCACGTGAGGTGAATTTCTACAGTGAAGAATTGTCAGGATCAGGGAATGTTTCTTTTGGTTGCATCGCAATGCAGAAATACCTAACTTTGGTGCTTGGCTGGAAGCATCCCTCTCGGATCATTCCTACCAGCCATCCTCACAGTGAGGTGGTTTCACAGGATGGTTATTTTTTCAGTGCAGGGAAAACACGTAGGATTCATTGGAAATGCATCACCCTGCTGTCAGTATAAATTGCAGACTTTTCGAGGGTATTGAAAGATGAGCATCAGTGAATTGAACCAGGACACCTGATGAGTTTGCAGTCCCCAGCTGTCCTTTTGTACTGCTTTATCAGGGATTGCCACCCCCTTCTCTCTCCATCAGGACCAGTTTAGAGGCTTGAGCAGCAGTTCCTGAACTTGTGAAGCTTACAGCCCTGCATAATAAGGTACACAAAGGCCATGGCCTTAATTGTCAGATTGGAAACTGAGAGAAGCTGGGAGCTGAATCACACACAGCTTAGCTGTTGCTGCCAGATGATGGAGGTAACCTAGCCACCCTTGGGTGGTAGTCTGCCAACGCTTCCGAGTCAGTCATCTAATCAAAACATAATAGTGTTCCATTTCAGCTGGATTTTAGGAGTGTTGTCATTCAGGATCACAGCTGTATCATCAACAGTTACATCAACCCCAGCTTCTTTGCCAAAAAAGAAGGAATGCGAAGGAAAGTTCTGTTTACTGATCCCCATTTCCCCCCACCCCGGAGATAACTTAATTCAGATACCTACTCTGAATGAAGTTAGAATAAAGACACGACTTTTCAGAGATTTACCTAAAGAGTGAATGGTTCTGAGCACTTAATTTAAGTGTACAAACCTCCACAGCTCCTTAGGAGCTTAGGAGAGCTGCATTTTCTCTTCCTTTCTGTGTTTGCTCGGTCACAGGATGAATGACTACATATTTCACTGTGGCTCGAGACATGAGGTAGGGCATGCCTTAAATCTCTTGGGAATGATTTTTACAATCCTCAGTCCTGGTTTTTCACCAAAAAGCTAATGCAGGAGGGAAAAAAAAAAAGTTTTGGTTCGGATCATATATTAGGAATTGGCAATGTCTCCTCAGTTCTTCCTGCCACTGGTTAAATGAAAGAGCTGTTCTTCTCTTCACCTCCTTTTCCATCATACCCAGGAGCCATGATAGTTATTTAGATGCTTCCTCAGGAAGGAAACGTACAGTAGCACTTTGGCATCTTAAACAGCTCAAAATATATCATTCAAAAGTAATCATTAGCAAAACACTATTTAGCTAGTGGCAACTTGCAAATATTGTAAAGTTTAAATTAATAGGAACAAGAATGGGAAATGAAATCGTTTATTATTCTTGAGAGCCAATTCTGTGCACTTTTTATATCTTGAAACTACTTTCCAATCTTATTATTTAAAAAATAATGACCCAGTCTTATTATTTTCTTGGGGTTTTTTTGCCAACCTATCAAGCCTTAAGTATGTTGGTTTCAAAATGGTTTGAGCAAAAACTCATTAGAATTATATGCTCCATCTGTTTTTCTCATTGGAAGCTTTATAAAATGCTCCTTCAAATAAATCAAAGATAACTGCGTGAAATACTCAAGTAATGTGCTTGTTTTGTTCTCTTTCTTTCTTTTTTTGTTTGTTTGTTTTTTTTATTTACTCTTTGCAGTTAAAAAGCGCCAAGGAATTAGCAGAAATCAATGGGCATGATGAATCTCAGGCAAATGTAGGTACAACTATCTATGTGTAGGTTTACATATATATATATATGCATGCGTGTGCTTACAAATTTACTATTTATGTCTTAAAGCTGATAGGATGGCTGAACGATTTGCACATCAGGTTTGAAGAGCCTGTTTATTGTTGGTTGTTTTTTTTTTCCTGAAGCCACAGGTACAAAGCCCAGCAAACTTCATTTCGAGGTAGATAAATTGGGTTCCGTGCAATTTACTTTGTAGGATTTATTTGGATGAGACTTTAACAACCAATGTCCTACTTGCTGTATGTGGGTGTTAAAGATACCATGGAAACGACTGCAAAAGAAATACTTTGCCTTGGTGTCCTGTCCAGGATTACTCAAACTACAAAGTTACACCGTTTGTCTCTGTGGCTGCCACCTTGCAACTGAGCAAGTCTGGCCATATTTCAGTTCTGGGCCAAGAGATTTGTGTACATGCATAATTTAGAAACCGTTAATTTGCACAAGAGGACTAAATTAATTCGTTGAGTCATTATTTTGTCCTAAATCGTTAAAAGACTTGTTAAGGTCATGTTTTTTAAAACCTGCTGCCAAAATAATGCCTCTGTTATTCCCTTAATGATTGCAGTCAAAACAGCAATTTGGATAAGGGGAGAGAGAAAAAAGGAGAACTTTCCTGCTATGTTTGTCATCCAAACTGTGCAGCTTTGTGCTTTGTCATAAACATATGAAAATTAAAACTGATTATATGCGGTATCTTCCTCTCAGCCAAGAGAACGAGCAACAGCCTGAACACTAATATATTTTAACATCTATTTTAGTCTAACAGCACAGCCAGGAAGGCAGGTTTATTTTGAACCTGAATGGAAGGCTCAAATTTTCAGAACTGCTTTGTGATAAGGGAATGTTTTCCTCCCTTTTTTTTTAATCCTTTCCTGAATCTCATTCATTGTGGTCTGTTTCCGCAGTGAAGTCAATAGAGCCTCATAGCTCTCAGCATTCGGACAGGAGACATTCAATATTGTCTGATAGCTCCAACAAATCTGCAATTGCAGTCTGTCTGCACAGCGTCTCATCGGCCCTTTGAAAGATTCTGTTTGCAAACCAAAATAAAGACATTAATCCACTCATGATCTTGAAACGCTCACATTTGCTACCTAAAAAACTTGTCTTTCTACAACAGCTGGTTGCAGGAACTTGCTTCCTCTCCAAAAATGTGGACGAAACAATGTTTTGCAAGATTGAAATGTTCTGAAGGAAAATTACCTAAGTGCTTCAACTTTTATTATTCTGGCTCATATGTAACTAGGTAAAACTAAAGAGCCTGAAATTTTTATTTTTATATAATATAAAGGTTGAAATAGCACTAAAATGAACCATTTCAAATGTGTAAAGAGGGTGTTTCACTACATTATTCCCAGATATCGAAAACAAAATATTTCAAACTCTTTGGTTAATGTTAAATTTTTCAAATCTAATGTTTTGTTACAGTTTGTAATTGCAGGAATTGTTTAAATGCCTGAATTTTCCATAGGATAGAAACTCTATTTTCTGCCCCTCTTTGCCATGAGCGCTTCCCTGGATGATCTCGTAGCAATATTAGACTCCTAAGGAAAGAAGTCAATACCTAAATTAATGGCGAAGAGGAAAACCAGACAGCTACAATTATTGAGTCACAGTTGCAGCCATGTATTCAACAATTATGCCACCATGAAATCAGAGAAGGCATAGCAGCACAAATGGAAATAGAGAAATAGAGGGAAAGAATGGGTGTTAAAGCATTTGCTACAGTAATGAACTTTGTAAAATGGAAGTTGAGGTACCTTTTAAGCAATCGTCATTTATATCAACTACGTAGTGCTCAGGTGTTTTGCCTTGCAGGTTGTCTCTCCACATCTATTTTCAGCAGACTTCATGGTTCTTGCCCTCGGCCAGTGTGCAAATCTGGGATGATCAAAGAGAAAAAGGCTTGGTGGCTCCTACGTGGTTGTTAGTGAACTGTGATGCATATAATGGGATTAGGACATATTTGTTACAGTTGACAGGTTGAATTCAGCAAATGAAATACCTTTACATGCAGAGCAATAAGTGGGAGGTGTTGGTAAGGAAAAATGGCAACGTATGTCTATACACCGAACACGCAATCTAATCTTCACACTATGGCATATTTAGATAAGTTACTCCAGAAAATCATGCTCCTAGAAAGGACACTAGAAACTTTAGACATGCTGCATGGGCATCGAGAAAGCCCATACTGTAATCTTAAAAAGATCATCTTCTGCAGTCATAGAATCATAGGGTTGGAAGGGACCTCTGGAGATCATCTAGTCCAACCCCCCTGCCAGAGCAGGGCCACCTTAGAGCAGGTTGCACAGGAACCCATCCAGGCGGGTTTTGAATGTCTCCAGAGACGGAGACTCCACCACCTCCCTGGGCAGCCTGTTCCAGTGCTCTGCCACTCTCAAGGGAAAGTTCCTCCTCATGTTTAGGTGGAACTCCCTATGCTCAAGTTTGTGCCCATTCCCTCTTGTCCTGTCACTGGGCACCCCTCCCAGCTTTGTATCATCAGCAAACTTGCTGAGGGTGCGCTCTATCCCCTCATCCAGGTCATCCACCTTACTGTCCATTCATTTAACCCACCCTTCCTAAGCTTCCCTATGAGGATGCTGTGGGAGACCATGTCGAACGCCTTGCTGAAGTCAAGGTAGACCACATCGACCGCTCTCCCCTCATCCATCCATCCAGTCA
>VXBO01013624.1:84587-116808 GCA_013400135.1 Rhinoptilus africanus
GTGCACAGATCTCCAGCTCCTCCTGCTTATTCCCCATGCTGCGTGCATTGATGTATAAGCATTTCAGAGTGGGAGTTGTGCATCTGGTTTGGACCCTTGAGATATGGTGGGCCTTCTGTCTTTCAGGAATTCTGGCAGACTTTGCCACAAGTGCTGAGCAACCTCACCCTGGCATCTCACCAGCTAGCCCAGTACCTTCCCCACCCCCCTTCAAATCTAGTTTAAAGACCTATCAATGAATCCTGATAACGCTTGCCCTCGAACCTTTCTCCCCCTGCCAGACAAGGTGGTGTGTCCGCCTTTTGCTAGCAGGCCTGGCGTTTTGTAAATTGGGCCATGGTCAAAGAACCCAAAGTCCTGCTGGTGGCACCAGACTCAAAGTCAGTCATTGATCTGCTGGCTTCTCTCGTTCGCCCTCTCATTGTTCCCCATCCTCAGACTTTCTGTTGATGGCACTGGTGTGCATCATATTTTACATTAAAAAATATTGTTTCTTAAAATAAAACCTGGAAATATTCTTCTTAGCTAAAGAAGATACAGCTGAAAATATATACTTAGATCTATCCTGGTGTGTCTTCTATATTTCCATTATGTGAGACTATCCTGAAAGGGAAACAAAGATCTGGACACCTTTGTAAAAAGAGAAACATCCCTCTTGAAATGTGCTCAGCCTATAAATGGACCAATCTTCATATTTTTCTCTTGTTTTTGCATGGGAATTGAGCACAGTTAACTAAGAGACTGGAGCAATTGCAGTGCTACCTTCCCTGCCATGGCAGTTCACACACAAGTCTAGGGGAAAACCCCAGAAATTTTAGTGTATTGCCAATACATCTGTTATTTCCAGAAAGCAAAACCATCTTACAAGGCTCTGTAAATGGTCATAAGTGCATTTCATGAGTGACTTGCCATGTACCTGCAGTAATATTTGTTATGTCTATTGACATTTCTCAACTATACTCTGTGTCGGGAAAGGACAAATGTCAGGCCCAAGCAGTACCTAGAACCCAAGATCCTGATCTGGTGATAACAAAGATTTCGACACCCAGGACTGCCAGAGGTGCTGTCACTGAACATTCATTTCCTTCAGCCCTGCGGTTAGGAAAAGATTGCTTCTTGCTTCTAATCTGCCCCCCTCTTAATTTCTTCTTCTTTGCTGCATAATATAATGATATTTAATTCACATTTCTGTCTTAACTGAAGAGAAAATAATGGCCAATGGACAATTATAATTTCAGATATAATCCTCTTCCAGGATGTTCCCAGACTCTTGGGAACTGATTAGTCCCAACATGAAAAAAAGTCTTGCTCGGGAGGTGTGCTTGAGTAGAGAACACTTTGGACACTGAAAATGCTAATAACATGTTTTGTAGCTAAGTCTCTAAAGGGAATTTATTCTTCCACTTTTTTGGTAAATTCAGTGGCTTTCTGTGGAGCCTTTTGTATATAGGTTAATTCTGTGTTTTGATCAAAGACCTTCTTTTGTTCACTGATGAGTTCAGTATACATAGGGCACTGCATGCAAATACAGGTAGAATCACAGAATCACAGAATCATTCGGGTTGGAAAAGACCCTTGGGATCACTAAGTCCAACCATCAGCCCCACTCTACAAAGTTCTCCCCTACNTCACCAGCGTTGAGAACAGGGGGACAATCACTTCCCTGCTTCTGCTGGCCACACTATACCTATATACACATATATATATGTATAAATATAAAAACTCATATATATATATATATAAAAACTCATATATATATATATGTGTGTAACACAAGTTATATAGCCTTGTTGAGTATATCCCTGGTGGTTTGGGGGTGGGAATGTTAGTATCCATGGTATCCATTTATTGTTAATGGAGAAAGGGAGATTTTTTTACACAAGTGTCATTTTAGAAGTACCCAGTGATCTTCTTCCGGGAGTTTGACACTCTCCCTTGACAGCTATCTGCCTTCCTTAGAAAGCTCCTGTGAGTAACTCCTACCCTTTGTAAAAGTACTATAAAATGATAGTCAGGAGTATCGGTCCTACAAGTTCAGACCAAAGCAAGAGATGGTCATGGTCGCAGAAGCGCTTTTAATGACCAGATTGCAATTGCATGGTAAAGTTCTGACTCTGATGCAGTCAATAATTAGATTCCCATCAGGTTAAAAAGCCAGGATATCACCAAAAGACTTTTAAGGTTACTTCATTATCACCAAGGCATAATAAAATGAATAGGTTTCAGGAAGTGAAGAGAGAACTGATTTCAGAAGTTTTTTTACCATCTTTTTGTTTTGTTTGAACAAAGTAATGACTTTGACCTCATTCTCCAGCAGCCTGGACACGGTATTCTGTGGGTTTTTCTGCAGACATTAAATCAATAATACTAAGTAGGGATGCATTTTTCCATTTGAATGCTTGAAGCTATTATCACAGCATTTCTCAAGTTCAACCAAGCATCCTACATTTGATGTTGATTCTTCCTTTAATTTTTCCCCTCTGTATCTGCTTTTCAAGCAGTTACCAGATGATCCCTGACTCTGAGGAGGAGTATACCCAGGATGAACTATGTCAACCATTTTACTAACTTGCTCGCTTTAAGCTATACTGAGAGTGATGTTATTCCTGACTACACCATAGTCTTCTCTTTTCACTTAGTACAGTTAATCACTGATGATCCTTCTTTGACAATGAACCCAAGCTGTGTGGTGCAGTTAACACGCTGGAGGGAAGGGATGCTATCCAGAGGGACTTTGACAAGCTTGAGAGGTGGGCCCATGCAAATCTAAGGAAGTTTAACAAGGCCAAGTGCAAATGGCTCAGGGCAATCCTAAGCACCAATACAGGCTGGGCAGAGAATGGATTAACCTTCTATGAACATCCTGTGTTAGTGTCTGTGTTAGTACACACCTTCCATAGGATGGGGCACCTCTGTGCTCTGTGACTGCCTCACATCAAGCCAGGTGAGGTGAAAAATGCCCTTGAACACAGGGAGAGGAGAAGGAGCTAGATGAGTGCAAGGCCTGATGAAATAGTTCTGGCGGTTCGGAACTGCAGGAGAAATTGGTCATCAATGAGATTAAGATCCCAAGTGACTGCTGATGCTTTTGCTTCAGTTCTTGCAAGTGCAACAGCTGTTTCCTGGCTAGCCCACTCCTCAAATGGCTTGCTTTTTACAGAACGATGCAAGCTTGTGATAAAAAATATGTTCTACATGACTAATATAACAGCAATTTGAGTGTAAAGTTACAGGCCAGAAAACCCCAGTGCAGGGCTTACCCATGTCAGGAAATGTATGTTTCTTTTCTATCTGAGCTTCCTGGGTTCATGGAGTCTGTAAGCTGCGAGCCTCAGCCTCAGCAAGCTGACCTGAGTCAGGGCGTCACTGCCTCGGCTTGTCTGGGGTCCTCTGTCCTTGCAGCAAGCATTTCTGGGGCACACGAGAGCAGGTGGGTACTGCAAAAAGTGAGGTGATGACAGCTGGGTGCATTTGAGGGTAGGGAGAGGGTGCTGTCAGCCTTTCCGTACATGAGAGCTCAAGGGTTATGTCCCTCACAGGAGATGCCAGGAAATGGGGTTTTCTTCTCTCCTCCACCTGAGAAGGTTCAAAGCTGTATTTCCTGAGAAGAGCATGAGCTACATGCACTCTTCAGCCCCTCTGTTTTAACTCTTCCTTTTGCAAGATTGTATTTGGTCGACTAATTTGTTTAACAGATGTAGCTAATCTTCTAAAGAGAACAAGCAAGAGTGATGGTGCCATGCAAGGATAAGGATAGCCCCTTGAGGAGAGAGAGAGATGTGGGGTTTGGTTTCTCATCGTGGATGTGTTATGTTGTTAGAAGAAACTGCGAGAACACTGCACCCTGACTGGAGCGAGGCATAGAGGCCCCAGGGATTAGAGACCCATTTGCTGTCTGTATTCAGAATCCTCTGTCCTGGTGGGACCTGGACCAGTTGGTGAGGAGTAACCGTGCCTCCTTCTGCTTCCTGCTGTTTCCATTCCAGACATTTATTTGTAGCCTTCCCATCACTCATTTCCTTCAATTTAAGGAGTGTGGAGTATGATAAATTCAAGCAGCTACGACCGTTCGCAGATCAGCAGCTTTCCTGCTTCCCACGGCAGGCGTGAGGAATGACCACATCATGAATTCAATACCATGAGGCCTGAAAAATAACAGGAGTTTAACTGGCTGTTTAGGACCGTGTTATCAAAGTGCCTGCCCAGCCTGCAGAAGTTCTTACACACTGATAGATAAGTCCCCCTGAGTTCCGCTCTTCGTCCCTCCAGCCCTGGTTCAGCATTTTAGAGAACAGCAATAGAGTTTCATTAGCACGGTGCAGATCTCTCTGCTGGCTGAATCACAGGCTCTGCAGTTTCGGCCACGATTCTAACCCTGTGGGGAGCAAACAGCTACAGCAGGCTGAGGTATATTCTGACACGGAGTGTGGTAACTGAAGCAGATCTGGGCTATAGCAATAACCCCTTTGTTAATATGCAGCAAGAAATCACACCATTTCCCCTGTCCCTAATTAAAAGTGTCAGAGGAGCATCATAACTTGACTTTTGATTGGAGTGAATTCCCATCATCTGAGGGCGGAGAAGAGAGAACTCTGAGACACAATGATAAAACCCATTCAGCCACCCACTCAGCAAATCACAAAAGTTTTTTGACTTTAAATTTCATATACGTTCCACAGGGAGACAGTTCTTCAATGCCCAGAGCTGCCTGACATTTTAATAATATCTGATCATTATGTGCAGCCTTTCATCCCAAAGCATTTTCCCTGAGTATTTATACTGCACACGTATACAGGAGTCATCCCGTCATTTCTGGTGAGGAATAACATTCAGCCTTATACATATGCAGCTGTGTGCTGAACCCACACAGTGTACAAGGCAGATCGGCTTGTCAGAGCACTCGGGCTCCCCAGCAACAACCTGAAGGATGACGGGCCACCTCTGCTTCAGCCACAAGCCTGCTACGGCAATCCTGGGGGTTGTACACCACATTCGCGCTCCCTCCAACCTCCTAAAGTCCTGCAAGGAACAGACAGCAAAAAGGGGCAGAAGCGAGGAAGGAACTTCAGTATGCCCAGAAGACACTCTTCTTGGAAGAAGAGTTCATCATCCTAATCAAGATCCAAGCCAAAGGAATGAGAGCTCCAAAATATTTGTTTCAAGAGCTTTTCATATATTCAGATGTGTAGATTCCTGTGAATATCGGTGTTGCCCTGGCTTTTCAGATACCCAAAAATTAATGTCTTTCAAATACAAATCTTTGCTGAAAACCATTCACTCTCTTAAAACATTTAAGGTGGATTTTTTTTTTCACCCCAATTGCTTCCTTTTATTTCAACAAAGACATTTTCAAAACAATTCTGCACATCCCAAAAGGGAAACAAATTGCCTTTCTTTCTTCTCTTAAATTTTTTTTAGAAATGCATCATTCTCGAGGAGATTGCTAGAGCAATATTTGTGTTGAAGACCATTTGAAAGGGCTTTCACAAGTTCTCAGTCTCAAGTAAACATGAAGTATCCCCTCCTACAATGACTTCAGCAGAGCTGGTGGGCAGGCGAAGCTTTCCATTGCTTTACTGCATTTCCCTAACACAAAGTGTGTAAAATGACAATTACCTTTTCCCTTGCAAAACAACCACCTTCTCATCACATAAAACATCTGTGTTAAGTCATCAGGAACCTACACATAAATCCAGCTTTAGAAAATGAAGCAACCTGATCATACTTTTAAAAATAAGCGTGAAGTAACTTTCATATTAGTCATCTGTATTTTGCATATGTACATTCCCATAAAATAGATGTGCTCAAATACGATGAGAACAATATAAAGAGATAGTTTCAATGAGAAAAGCATTTTCAGATTATTGCTAGTTGCCTAAACTCAGCAGGTGAAAGTTATAATAGTAAAAGCTTTGGAATGAAAAAGTTAAAAGCATCTCTCTGGCAAATGGATCGGAAAAATAGGATGTCAAGAGCACCATAATACAATTAATCTTTACTCCTGAAAACAGTTCTATCATGTAGGGTAAATCAGACAAACTAATCTTAGATGCATAGAGGTGCGTTTGGAGTGCTTCTTTTGCAAGGTCTTATATTTGCTGTTCGAATTTTTCTTCATTGTTTCTGTAATTTTAATGACAGATAATTTTTCAACCCAGTTGTCAACTGTTTATTTGTTAATACTAGTGCACTCTTAAATTTACAGTACTGGTAAATTCTCTATTAGTCTACTTAAAAGTAAATTCCTATATTAATGTGCTTTAATTACAATGTGCCATGGCTGACAAAGCCAACACTGGTTTCTTGCATAGCACAAAGCAAGTTATTGAGTTTAGGCTTGGTCTGAATGAAAAGATGACACCTGGTCTGTATCATTTCTAATGATAGACCAGTCACAAGCAAAAACTGATACAGCATTCACCAGCAGTACAGCATATGGCAAATACGTACTTCTGCATCATTAGGTAGGTAGGAGAAGGAGAAGGATCCTCTGAGGTCCTGGAAAAAAAAACACCAAAAATCAAAGGGGGTTTTGCTGTGTTGGTGACCTCATGCTAACTCTAGAAGTAGCCCAGGCTACTTGTGAGAGCTCTATTTTTGGGCAGATGGTTGGATGCCTCATTCTTTGCCTTATTCTTTTTATTCCTGATGCAACACTGTAATTTGTTACTGTAAGCTGAGTTATCCCAGTGCACATAGAAAAGTCCAAGAGACCTCTCTACATATAGACAGTGTGTCAGCAAGACCACTTGACCCCTTAACGTTAGCCACTTTACTGAATTCATCTCTCAGGCTGTGAGGAACCAGGATTGTGTAAAAGACAATATTTCTAGGGGGCAGTTAATCTGCTATCACAAGATCAATTCATTCATAGCAACAAAAGAATTATATTAATCAAAGATTATGAGCAATTTTCTAGTCATTAGAGTATTTTTACAGGAGTAGTCAGCAAAGAGTCAGAAACATGTCCTGTAAGAGGGCATGCTGAAAGAAGAGCTGTGTAACGCACATGATGGTCCTGGAGAATTTTGAGGTACTTTCAGAGTTGGAATCATAGAATTGTTGTGGTTGGAAGAGACCTTTAAGATCATCAAGTCCAACGGTTAACCTAGCACTGCCAAACTACTACTAAACCAAGTCACTCAGCACGACATCTACATGTCTTTTAAAAACCTCCAGCGACGGCAACTCAACCACTTCCCTGGGCAGCCTGTTCCAATGCTTGACAATCCTACCAGTGAAGAAATTTTTCCTAATATCTAATCTAAGTTCAATCTGAGTTCAGACACTCAACCAAATTTACACACATCGCATGACAGCACAGTGCCATAGCAGCCTGTGAAGAGGAACAAGCCCCATTAAAGGAAGAATTAGAAGAATTGTCCCAAACCAAGCATTGCTGCCATGAGGACTTGCTGAATCCTGCAGCCTGACAGAGGCAAGGTGGTCGTAGCTCCATGTGATCAACCTGCAGTGAGGATCACACTATATTCCCCACTGGCATGTGCACAAACACACGTATACAACACATGCATCACATGCATACATATACGCATGGCCAGCCACACAGATCAACACGAACTCAGTGCTCATAAACATGAACAGCACTGATGGCCTCATCTTGCTCCCCTTTCTGGCTGATCAGGATAAAGGTCCCATAGTAGAAAATATATATGCAGACTTACATGTACACACAATACGGATCCCTCCAGTAACTGCCTTTTGACTCTCAGTCTATCCTACAACTGGCCTCTGCATCATGCATATGCATACACACAAACAGGTCTATTAGTCGTTCCCCAGACCCCACAATGTCCCCACTTGCTGGCTTGGACCCCCTGGTCCCTCCATTAGGTCACACGCAGACACTCTGTTCTGTTCTGGATCCATCGCAGACCTATGGCCACTTCAGTATATGGCTCCCAAGTTTATTGTCCTACGCAGTGCATGGTCTGGCTTGATGCTCACCAGTGATCATGGAACAGCACACACACAGCGTCTGGTCTTTCTAACTGCAGCACCACAGACATATGTCCCTCTGACCCCTGATCTCACTCCAGCTGCTGTGCTCAGACCCCCATGCACACGGAACAGAGTCCTTCACCCAGGAAGACTTAGAAATCAAGATTAATTCATGTAATGCACTGATCAGGGCATGTCATGGCCACAGAAGTGTACTGATCAGCAACCTGTTTACATGCGATCATTCCCTTTTGTTTCCTTCCCAAACCACCATGATCCCTCCCTTTTCCTGCCTTTTGTTTCCTTGCTAAGGACCCTCAACTAAATCTTGTACAATCCCAAGACCTCTTCCACTACATCCCGTAAAAAGTCCCAGACCCCTACAGTCAGCAACCCCCTCAGTCTGTTAAGAGGATCCAGAGGGCATTTCCGTTGTCCTGGTGCTGGTCTTGATAGGTGTTCTGCTCGACCTCTGGGGTTGATGCTCTCCTGTGACAGCCCTGGGAAGAGCTGGGTCAGGGGACTCTCTTTTCTCTGATTAGGTTATCGGGCTTTCCCCATCTGTGATGGTACCTTTGTCCTTCTTTGTGCTTGTGGAGATCAGATTTTAATCACAAGTATCAGGAGGAAGCAGCAAATGATGGTGGTTGGAAAATCCCTTCTGCAGGGGACAGTAGAACTCGTCTGTTGATGACACATCCCACATGCTGTTTGATGAGGGCGCAGAACTGGATGCTGCAGAGAAATTATTGAGGCTTATCCAGCCATTGGACTATTACCCCTTGTCACGTATCCATGAGCTCTGACGCCACAGATGATCCTGCTTTGAGCAGGAGGTTGGACTAGAGACCTCCCAAGGTCACTTGTGTGATTTTGTGATTCTGTGATCATCTGAGTCACTATCATTGTCTGTGAGTGTACTCATACGTTGCCACATTTGCAAGGAAATTTGATTTAAGTTAAATAAGCTCTTTCATTGTAGTTTAGCTTAACTTGGATTGAACAATTGTATATTCACCATGGATAAGAAGATAGACAAGGACAGTAGCCCATTCTCAACTTACAACCATGTTAAGCTGTCAGAAGTTGTCCTGCACCTCAACCTTGCTTGTCCCCATAAATTTAAGATGTCTGACTTGATATGCATTGAATCTATTGCAAGGCTTCCATTCACTTGATTGAAAATTGAATTAGGCTCCATTCAGGTTAAAACAATGAGATTAAATTTTCAGATGTAGGTCTGAAGTACATTTAAAGAAAGACCAGCAAAGCAAAAACAACTATACCAGAATTGGTATACAGATTGCCAGGTAAATGAAAATAAATGAAAAACGTGAAGTCTTCATGTCGCAGGCCAGTTTCTACCCGTGTTTGCAGTAGAATTGTCAAACCTGCCTGGCTGTCAATAAGCAGTTTGGGCAAGCACCTGTGAAGTCTAAGCCTTCTGTGGACTCAGAGCAGGTACACATCTGCCTTTCAAGAGCTTAAGGACTGCAGATTTGGTATCGCATGTGCATGGCTCTTTCTTCTGTCAAAATCATAAAATTACCTTTTCTTTTCAAGCTTACAGCATCTCTCCAGCCTGCTGTTAATAGCCTGCAAGATTTTTGCTTATGTTTCAGATATATAGTTTTTTCTCCTCCTACTTATTTTCTCTGATAAATCCCCTGGCTGTTGAGAAAGCGTGGTGTATCCCTTACATCTAACAACATTCAGCAGTTGCTCTGTCATATGCCTGCTGTGTCCAACATCTAGTCTTTCCTTCTTCTGCTACTGTTTTAATGCCTCAGACAATTGGCTTTGTACATATAATGCAAACACCAACATATCTTGCAAAATCTTTCGAGTCTGGTAGGATTTTACTGTTTTTTTACTTGGTCTTTCAAAAGGCATAATGTTATTTTTACCCACTCATCACACAATTCTGCAGAATCCAGTACACTACAACAAAGGGAATGAGGTCTTTGAAGACAGTATGCTCATTCCCCCTAGATTTAAAGGTAATTATCAAATATTTGAATTACCCAGATAGCGGAAGGAGTATTTCAGCTCTTTGAATATTTGTCATTTGCATCCTGGTCACATGCCAGGTGTCTTCTATGTCATGTTCATTAAATCCCATATTCTGCCTTTCAAGCAGAGTCCTAAATGATAACTTATGTGGAGCTGCACTTCGGCAGGAGCAGTTTCCAGGTAGGGCAGCTACTGTTCAAGCCCTGCTCAGCTCTTGGTCAGGATTTATGGGGAATGGCAAGCCCTCACTCCCCCCATTTTTAGGGATGCTAGCCAGAATATATTTTAAGGGTCACAGAACTTTTTAGGATAAAGAGAACCTTTTTTGCTGAAGAGAGAAGCCACAGGCAAGAGCAGACATTTTATATTCTGTCAGCCCTTTTTGCACTGATGTAAGACTGTCCTGTAGAGGATGAGTGACGTCTGGATCGAGAACTTTTTATTTAACATCATAGTCTCCCATAGAGGGAAAAAAGAAACCAATGAAGAACCAAAAGACTCAAGTCATCCAGACTAAATATCTGGGGCTTTCTGATCTTCTAGTCCCCTGGAGCGCAGAGCTAGCCTTTTGTTCTTACAGTACCTGTGACCATCCTCTATAGAAAGTCGCTATGTCTCTTCTACTCTTCAGAACTTCTGTGTCTCTCTCTGGCAAATGCAGCTCTCTCAGGAGTCACACTCTTGTTTGATGCGTCTACAGTGTGGGACCCAGCTGCTCTGGGGTGGGTCATGGTGGACGGTGAGACCAGGCATCTTTTGGAGCAATCCACTTGCCCATGCCTCTGCATTTGCTTCCAAAAGAAGCCAGGGTACATGAGAATGGCACAAACCCAACTTCCGTCCCACCTTACCACCAGGACATAGCTAAGGTATACATCCAAGTGTGAAAACTGCCAAGTATAATTCTCCACAGCCATCAGCTCCGTGTCAGTGGTGGTGCTAGAGGTATGCCTGTGGAAATGAATAGTCCATGTGAGAAGATTTTTATTCTGCCACACTCTGTTTTATCTAGCGAGTTCTCCTGAAAGTTTTCCAGAAAAACTCTCTATGTCTTTCCCTCCTTGGTTCAAAAGCAGCGTCCTGAATCAAAATGCTAGTACTGAGGGGTGCCTGCAGAATCATAGTGTTTGTCAAGTCCACGAGGGAAATTCATGTCTTTTCATCATCTGCTGAAGGACAAACGTGTCATTTTCAGGGAAAAGCTCCAAGCTGGCAATGGTGAGAACATCACAGAGAATGGTTGCATTCATGCTGAGCAGCTCTGGAGCTGTCATCATCAAATCAGGCCTCCATGTTCTCTGATACCAGACATAATTTGTGAATAATGAATAGGGCCAGGTCCCTAATGATCTCCAGGTGTGATTTAACCTGGATTAAGCCTTCCACATACTGTATTTAGTTCTTGCAAGGTCATTTCACTTCTAATAAGTACTGGGTTTGCACATGCTCAGCTGTGTTCTTGTCCTTTAATGCAGTAACTGACAGATGGTAGCAAAATACTCCTTTTATAATGAAACCTGCCGAAGGAGACTGCTTAAGGCCTCAGAAAATATAATTTGCCAAATAAAGGATGGTCTCCAGGAAAGAAAGAAAATACTGTAATGTAGTATATATTAAGTAAATTTCCTCAGGCATCTGGTGATCAGTAGCTTTCTCTCATGTCAGAGAGGTCATCCAACTGTTTGTTTCCAATTAGTTATTGCCTCATTCACCTTTGTACTCTTAGAAATGTTCTTTCTGTGGGTTGGCATAAGTAATGCCTCTAAAAATGTGCAAATTAACTCTGTGAGGATTTGTTGTAGAGGCTTCATAGGTACCAGATTTGTATCTGCAGTGTGGAGTCAGATACTTAAGGCTTTAACTTATCCTATAATTAGCCTGGTTTCTGGGTGAATTTCAAACTCTTTTTTTTAGACAAAACTATGCCCATTTCTCTTAAATCACTATTACTTCTTACCAGCATTGCCTTTGAATCCTGTATGTGACCATGCATACCCTGGATTTTCCTAGCCTGTGTAAGCTTGTTTTGGCAGCTGAATTGGAGTTGTCTGATTTATCATCTTCTGTGAGGCAAGCAGTTTTAGATGGCAGAAACCTCCCCTTTTCTCACTCTCAAGAACTTGCAACCTTCTTCTAAAGCCAGTCGTTTGCTGAGTAGCTATCTTTGCCACTCCTAGTTTCCTCAGGCTCCCCCATAACCAATTTTTTACTCTTTTATCCTCTGTACCAACACACAGTTAAAGAAAACTTGATGTGACTTCCTTTAGCATCCATTTACACTGTCCTATAAATCATACAAAATGTTCTGCACAGGCTCAAATCTAGGCATTAAATAAGAATCCATCTGTTCGTTGCTCCCAATGGGAATATAGTTTCTTTCTCTGCATCGCTGCTTGACAAAACTTCTAATCCCATCTGAAACTGCTAGTGTGGTGTGTTTGGGGCCTGTTATATCAAATACACATCTCTCTGTTCTCTCCTTCCCCTCTCAGGAATTGTTATTTTTAGACTGCTTTTCTATCTCTGATGGAGTCAAAAGTTACATCTTAGCCTATACAAGCTCTGATGGCACATGCTGCTCTGCTCTTCTGCTACAGTATCATGAAATCTGTCATCCAGCTTCATTCTTCTGACCTGTAACCCCCTTGTCGTTACTGCCTTTATGGAGAAATTCACAGAATCATAGAATCCCCTAGATTGGAAGGAACCTTTCAGATCATCCAGTCCAACCGTCAACCTAACTCTGACAAGAACCCTCACTAAACCGTATCTCTAAGCACTGTGTCTACCCGGCTTTTAAATCCCTCCAGGGATGGTGCCTCAACCACTTCCCTGGGCAGCCTGTTCCAATGCTTAATAACCCTTTCGGCATAAAAGTTTTTCCAAATATCCAATCTGAACCTCCCCTGATGCAACTTGAGGCCATTTCCTCTTGTCCTCTCGCCTGTTACTTGGGAGAAGAGACCGACTTCCACCTCTGTACAACCTCCTTTCAGGTAGTTGTAGGGAGTGATAAGGTCTCCCCTCAGCCTCCTTTTCTCCAGGCTGAACAACCCCAGCTCATGCAAACACTTCTCTTATTTCTTTTTCTTGCCTGGGTTTTCTTTCACTGTTCTTGGATGTCATGACCAGCAGTAGATAAGTATTTGCATTAGCCTTTGGCTCTATCAGGAGGGGAATCAAGAGTACTGGACAACTTAGAGCATACTCCTGCTGCTATAATGTGCCCTGTGCATTACCACACTACAGGAGTGTTAGTGTCAAGATGATGTAGCTGCCAGAGCGCTCAGGCAGACCATTATGTTAAGAGGGTATCACTGGAACTCTTGAACTGAAGACTCCCTCCTACCTGCAGGTGTCCAAATCTGTGCTATGAGTTCCCCTTTGCAGTCAATGAGGAATATAAAATAGACACCTCTAAGGTCCAGTTGATTTCAACCTCAAGTAAAGAACTAAAGTGCATGTCCAAAAAGTTATTTCATTTCTACTGACTAAAAGGGCAGCAAAGGCTTACATGTACTCATCTCCGCATAGATCTCTGGCCAGGGGGTGTGCCTCAGTTGGCCACTACAACTGCAGCAAATCACAGGTGACTCAATGCATCTCAAAGCCCTGTCAGAGTCCCTTGTTGCTGGCAGCTAAGGATACACATATGCGTGTATGTCACTCAAATGCACATATAGTTCCTTAGTTGGCACATGGCAGCTTGTTCCTCTTCACAGCAAGAGGGAACATTTGAACCCATGATACATCTGAGCCATCAGGCACTGCATGTGGGGTCACTGCTCCTTGCAGCCAGCCTGTAAAGAGCAGAGTACATCACTGGGAGGGGGGGTTGTGTTGTCTTAAAAAAAAAAAGAAAAATTGAGAATGAGGAAGTGCCTGACTCTTTTTACCAGTCTCACAGATTGCAGAGCCTTTACTCCTCCATAAAGAGGCACATGACGTATTTTGGAGTTTTTACCTTTTTTTTTAGCATGGGTTATTCACACCTTCAGAAATGCCCTAGAGCAACCCAAGCCCAAGGTATCTGTTTTATTGCCAAAAGTGCTTGCCAAGAATTTTGGAGCAAAGCATCAGTCAAAGTGCATGTTCTAGATAGGCCACATCATTACACCAAATAGTACAAATCTGCTTGCGTTTAAGGCTGCCCAGTCTCATTCAACCTCCAGCTTCTTATCTTGACTCCTCCAAACAGAACAAGAGCACCATTCCATCACAGTTCCACCTCACACTGCCATATCTCCAGCCCCATGCTCTATGCCTCTGAAGTTTTGCATAGAATTGCTGAGCATTTCACAGAGCAGATGCAGCAGCGTGAGTCACTGCCTCACCAAGGAACGAGTTACTGCATATCAGTTGCTCCATAGAAACAGCCCATGTATATGCTTGAATATTGTGCAATGCACTTTGAGGCCACTTACATGCCTCTGAAATAGAGTTAATTTGTTTACTCCACATAAACCCAGGAGAAGAGCAATCTGTGTTGCACAACTGCCTGGGTACTTCTGGTGGAGCATTGAGCGTGAGAGCTTGGCTGAGATTTGGGTGGTTCAGGCCACCTGGTTGCAGAAAAAGAAGCTCAAAGCAGGAGCCTTGACTTGTTTGCCCTTAAGGCAGTTCTCAAAACAAGGTAACTTTATGCAAACCACCTGTTAGGAATGGTCCCTGGTTAGAAATGTGCTGACCCCCAAAACATGCCTGGGAATTGTTTGGGACAGGAGCCAACACCATACCAGCCACTGGTCAAAGAGTATGACTGGGTAGATGATTCTGCTCTAGTAGCTAGAAACATTGCTAGTAGCTGTTGAATTTACTCTTATAGCTGTAGCTGAATGTTTCCATCCATGTTCCCTAGAGGCAGTCTTTGTTTACAGCTTTAATAGCTAGAAAATGTGAGTTTTCTGACCATCCCCACACTTTATAGCACATCTTTCAAGTTGTTATAATGAAGAAACACTAGCAATAAAGTTATTACTTACTCCACAAGCGAAATCACTCTTCTTGGCAGCTCTTGGCGTAAAGGTATTTCAAAAAGTGTCTTAATATTCTGCAAACAAATCAATTATTTATAATTGTCTTGTCTTTAGATGTGAATTAAAGTAATGATCTTTCTTATAGAGTTGAAAGGAAGCAGACAGGTTTAATTGAAGTAAATGAAATCTAAATGACCACCTGTTTTGTTGTTGTCTTTTTTTAAACTTTATAGGAAATCAATGTATTGACAGTAGCATTGGTCAACCAAGATAGAGAAAAAAATTCAGAGAAACGAAGCCCGGGTCTAAAATCAGAGAAAGAGGCACTATTAATAGGTAAGATAATCCTAAAGAAGATTTTTGATAACAAAAGGTCTTTTAACAAGTTTTTGTTTTGCATATGTGTTTACATACATCTTTGTGCTAATAAAAGTTAAAAAAAAAACCAAACCTAACATATACATATTTTTTTCTTCTACATCGGTATTCAAAATGGCTTTTAGTAAAAGAAATCCTAAAATACAAGTGAAGTTATCCTTTCTGAAAAATTCTGCAGAGGTTAATGAAAGGATTTCGGGTATGAAGAAAATGGCAGGATCTGCATTTAGATTTGCAGCATGAATGTATGAAGACTTTATTTATATCAAGATTTAGCAGGCCAGAATTGTATAACTTGTTATCTGATTATTGCGCAAAATGGTGAAGGAGAAGGGGATGAAAATAATATTAACAAACTACCAAGCAAAAAAATGTGTATACTGCATGTATTAAGCAAGCCAGATTTATGCTTTTGACATTAGGTGAGGGAATTAGCAATATGAATATTCATAAAGAATACCACAAGGACTGTCATATCCTTTACCTAGAATAAAATCTGTAAAATAAACTCTTAAAGAGTCCCTGAAAGCTAAAGCTTATAGGTAGTGGGCCAGCTAACTGGTACCTAGCATTCAGGTACCATGCTACCCTTGGAGGCAACGTGCCCCGCTTATATTCTTGCATATTTTGCATTTGGGTTTCAGTGGGGCAGGTTTTCATGGAGCCTAAAGGCCCACAGTCCAAAGTGCTCCCTACGGCATGGTTGCCATTAACAGGAACACTGACCTGAAAGGCCAGGTTTCATTTCTTTGGTTTGGTCTTTTCACAAAGTCAGCGGTATCCCGGTAGGTGATAGTTCCAAAAACTACCCTAATGTGTTTAAATGCAACTCATTTGCATCTGCTAAGCACCAGGAAAGTTGCTGGTTTATTGCTGGGGCACGGAAGCAGACAGTTCAAACCAAAAAGGTCATTTAAAAGTGAAGAACATATTTAAATGTTTAAAGGGCTTAGTACACAAACTTTCTGTGACTGGTGAGATGTGGAACAGTGGGACGTGTAGAAATGTATGAATTGATTTGATTTTGCTTGTTATGATAAATTTTGGAACTTTTAATTGTAATAGACAGTATTTGATCTGTTCAAAAATAACTTCTGTGAGAAGGGTAACAAGGATGGGATTTGAAGAACAGAATAAAAAACTTTATTTTCTAGGTCATGAATTATTTGACTGTAAGAAGTGGTGGCAGTGTACCCAAGCGGGTCCCACCCACTAGCTGTCCAGTGGCACACTCAGATAAACAGTGTAATCTCAGTCCAGATGTTACTGGTCACAAAACCCCCACAACTGACTCATTGTTACAGTTCAAAGGCAAAACATTGCTCAGGATGGATTTCATGTTGTCTCTTCCTCTGAGGCATGTTCAGACATAGCAAGGGAAGAACGGGCCCTGCCTTCATCCGTTCACTAAGGTTGTCTATATTTTACAAAAGTCAATATTGTCTCAGAGGAAAAGTGCATACAAGAAAAAAAATACTAAAAACTTTTCATGGAAATCCAGTCCATAACTACAAAATATTTTCAAGTGACTTTTTATTTATATGAAAGAGCTAGCTTTGAACATCCTGAATTTAAAAGCCTTGTGAAGACACGTTAACAAACACAATGACACTGGTAAAATATGATTTGAATACAAATTGGATTTCCAATCAACCCATCCAAGTGTGGTGGTCTTTGCTTTTGCTTCAAGAGCTCTTGTGTTTGCACTTATGGTCACGCACAGCACAAAGAAGGCAAGTGCTGCTAGGACTCGCCATAGTATAAAATTAAATACACGTCCCTCCCTTTGCAGGATCAGAAGTTTGTAAACGCTGTTGGAAAAATGAGGGAGGAAAAAAGGTATTCCTTGCAAAGCCAGTCTAAAATGAGTTAAATTTTACTTATCATTTTCAACCATGGCCAGTATTTGGGGAAAAATGAAATGCAAGATTATCCTAATTCATTCAGCATCAAGAAAGCAGTATGGCCTGCAGTACACAAGATACAGTGACCCATTTTTGTCATTTGTAAGCATTTCTAATCCTGGTGTTTATGCTTTAAATATAAGGAACTTCCCCTAGGGTGGTTCAGCTAAGAAACCCATCCAAACAGAGTTGAAAATATTTGCTCTGATTCTTACAGTTCAACTCTCCCCAAACAGTAAGTAACACACATGCCATTTTGTATTTTCACTGTTTGTTTAGCGGAGGAGAAATTTGATAGTGCTCTTAATAGCAATTCCAATGCCCTAAATCTTGTTTTCTCTGGTCATCGTTATTATACTGTCACTTGATTTTTCACTGCAGAAAAAATCTCAAGACTTAGATCCTGACTTCTCCTAAGCCATTTTTATTCCCATACCTTTTACAATGATCCTGTAAATAACAGTGAAGACAGACAGAACTGTCTCTCTTTTAAGAGAAAGTAAATAAGTAAATATGTCACACAGGATTTGTGTTTCCTTTAGCAGCAGTTAGGGGTAATATGGATTAAACACTTTTCATAACCAGCATCAGCGTAATTACTAGAAAAATTTGAGGGAGTGAGGTTTCTGACACAATTATATGAAACGTTTTCACAACACAGCATCCAGTGAAGGGGAAAAAAGCAATAATTTTACCATTACAATATCCACAATTTTATATTGGTAAATCAAGCATAAAATTGGTAGTTGAAATGCTTCCAGCAAGTCTTTGTTTAGAAATTCCTTTATTCATCAGTATATTATCTTGGTCACTTAGTTGCTAACTGTTGTCATTCCTGGAGATGAGCTATTGTGTTTACCATGTTATTATGACTGCATTAAAAATGTGCCATTTTGTTATGTTTATTGGGTTGTGTAAGAAAAATAAGAATCATAATTCATACTGAAAAACCTGCAAGAACAGACTGTTCAGAATTATTTTGCTTATTTTAATGATATATTGTCTGAGGTAATTTCAATACTTCGTGTGTATTTGTTTCTAATACAGGTATCATATCCACATTTCTTCACGTCCACCCTTTTGGAGCCAATATAGAATATCTTTGGTCTTACATGCAGCAGTTGGACTCTAGGGTAAAAAAATTTAATCAAAATCTGTTTTCTCTATAGAAATATTGTATTATTCTTTTCTGCAGGTTAAACTCTTCGTGCGTTTCCATTAGAAAGATAATGGGATATGGGGCCTGGGGGTTTGCAGTCTTTATTCATTCGCAAATTACAGTGCACGTGCTTGTGTTGAGGTCTTTGCCTTGTGCTATTTAGCTATTCGTTGTGGCAAAGAAGAGCAGAGCTTTAAATGGCAGAGACTAGCACCTGATTTTATGATACATGATCCTGAAATACAGCTGAGGAGAAGGAAAGCGGAACAAGAGACAGGTGTAGCCATGGCCATTAAAATGTGCGTAGTTTTAGGAGGTGATTCCTTATTCTTCTAAAAGTTGTTAGTCATGTGTCACACTGAACATGAACGTTCATGAACACATGAATGGACGATGAAGCATACCTTTTTTCTCCACACAGAAGCAGAGAGGGCCTCATAAAGGAATTGGCTGACCCTATTGCTAAATTCAGAGAAGGCATGGCCAATGGAAAACTGAGGCCAACACACTACAGTGTGCAAAATGTTTTTTAATGCTTCAGTTTGTACAGTCCATAGTCAATACCTGTAGGATAAGACTGTTTGATTTTGCTTTTAAATATCAACTGCAGGATGAGATTAAATCAAGCCCCAAAAGTGCCTGTTCCTTTCCACTGAATATTAAGCAAGTCAAGGGTGAGAAGCTCAGCTGTGAAATAGCCACCTTTGATCAGGTGAATGCTACTCCAAGTGCTAAACAACGGCTTTGCAAGACTTTGCTAGACTGTGTGAGATGGTTAGCAGATGCAGGGGTCACCCTGCGGTTAGCCACAGCTCTGATCCACATCTTCCAATATTCCATTGGACATGGAGATGATGGTCCTTGTGCAGGTATTCTTGCACATGGAGTCAGGATGCAGCTGTGGTGGGCACCTGTACTCGAAACATGAGTGACACTCCTTGTGTGGTGCTTACTGATCATGGTAACATTTTGTTCCTGAACACATCCTCCAGCCATGCCACTCATAGCCAAGGTCACCTTCCAGCTGCCATGGAGGTCTATTTTGATGGGCTGCTTCATGCCACAGGAGGATCCTTCCTCTGTTTCTATGAAAAAAAAAAAAAGTATAGCTAAAAGCAGAGGAGATTCTGAGATAGAAGCCCACTGGAAATAAGACAGGTTGCGTAGAGGAGTGAAGAAGGATGATTAAGTTCTTAGGCACTATCTTCAGGCCATGACAGCTCAGATTTGCTAGTGCTTTACAGTCCATTTTTACCAACAATGAAAAGGCAGGAAGGGATAAGGAGAGTAGAAAGAGGTGAGAAACTGGTGAATTTCAGTTGTTCTTTTTTTTTAATCTGGTTTTATCAAGACCAGCGACATCCAGAGCTTCCCACCTGCAGCCATTCCTCTATTCCCTGATCTGCAACATGTACGTCTTCTTTCATCCTGTCCCCAGTTCCTGCAGCACACAGTCTGCCCAGTCTCCTCAATCATCTTTCAAGTCCTTCCTTAACACACAAGATTTGGCTAAATTTCACCTGCTTTCTCCCTCACTGGCCCCTCCAGCTGAGTATCTCTTGAGTGACAACAGCAATCATTTAAAATGCCGGCTCCCTGGGCTCCCAGCCCTGCTGCTCATTGCTTCTGCCCGCTGGGCTCTTCAACTTTCTTCCCCTCCACTGCTGTGGTCCCTCCTTGTGTGTGTCTGTGGGCTCTGTCCTTCAATTTCTACGCCTTGGACTAACCTGTTGGCACCTGCGAGGCTGCCAGCGTCAAGCCCTTCACTTGCAAACGCAGCCTTCATGGAAGAAGCATGTTCTCCATCTCTCCGAGGTGCCACCGTACCAGCCCCTGCAGCTACCACTCGACCTACCAGCTGCATAATAAACACGAGCCGCGAAATTTGACCTCGCTGGTTTACTTTGGAAATAACTGCTTGTAGCAACAAATTACTTTTTAATAGCGCAATCCAGAGATGCAATCTCAGAGATTAATTTCAATTACTTTCCATGGTTAGCCTGTCATTCCTCACCTGAACGGGAATGATAAGGTCAGCCTACCCATGCGGCCTGAGGGCTCAGTGCAGAGCTCGGATACATTGCACAACGGCAACCAGCTATCCATTACTGCCGTGAGAGTATGTAAAAGATGGACCTGATTACTTTAGACTGCCTCCAACACTGATTTTCGGTGCCACCTTTTAACAAATCATTTAAGCTTTCTGCTGCAACAACCTCTTCAGGAAAATAAGAGGTGATAGATATTTTCTCACCTCCCTTGGATGGACTGAGATATAATTAGCATATTTTACATTTACATACTTTTAAGAAGAAAGCTTTTCACCATGAAAGGTTCAGACTAATATGAATAAGCAGAAATAACATCATTGCTAGAGAAGCCTATCAAACCATGGAGATACCTGTGGATAACAGGCAGCACCCATAGATTTCTTTACTGTTCCTTTCATGACCATCACTTTAGAAGTAGCAGTAGGATGAGATGGTTCATTTTCCATGACTGTTCCTTTCTTGACTTCCCTACTGATTATACCAGAAAGGCTGCCTTTGTGAAAGTGTTTTCTGCAATAAGAGCATCTTTCCCATAAGAAACATGGCCAGTCATTATGGTTTCAAAACCATAAAAATATCCTGAGCAATGCCGAGTCAGGAACTTTACTGACTAGTTATCTAGGACTGCTGAATGGGGGCAAACTAGGAGAAGACGGCTCCATGGTATAGCCCTAAGTAACAAAAGTGATCTGATTAAAAAGAAAGTCCCTGTGTTAGCTTTTTTTGCAAGAGAAAAACTGACGGAACTGGGAGGAGGATTCAAGAGCTCATGGGATGAGAAGGAAGAATAAGGTCCCACTTGCTTCCTCCTTCTCACAAGTATACCCGCTTAGATGGGCTGCGTACCACGCCGTGTGGCAGCAGCCCCAACATAGCTGTTATCATTCTTTTACAGTGGGATCCCACTTACAAAAGCAGAATCATTCCTGCAAGGAATCTGCATTTTCTTTGGAGTCTGGAAATTCATGTCAGGCTGAGGTTAAAAAAAATAATAATTGTTGGTTGTTTTCATCTGGCCTGAAATCCACCCCCTTAACCCCCTCCTTATTTCTGTTCTCCATATTTCCTCTTTCCAATTACAGGGCAGCTTTCTCACTTTATTTTTACCTTTATGTCTTTCTCAGATCTCTGCAAATGAGATAGAAATGCTTTTGATGAGACTGCCACGCATGTTTAAACAAGAATTCACTGGTGTAGGAGCAACACTGGAAAAGAGGTGGAAGTTTTGTGCCTTTGAAGGAATTAAAACTATCTGACTGTGACTCGTAATGAAGCTATGCAGAAGAATTCCTAGAGCATGGCAGGGTTATAAAGTATTAAAGTAAGAAATTTGGGTTTGGGCACATAGTAGTATGTTTTCAAAGTTATCCAAGCCTAATTTTAGTTACATTTGTGACGTTCTCTTGTGAGTGGAAATGTAGTTTGTGCACCAGTTCCTAAAATAAAATAAAATTTTTTAAAAAGTTTCAAAATGTGACAGATCTGTTTCCTATGAAAACTGAAGAAAGATACCACAGTCATAATGATTTCAAAATACTACATGTCCTACATCTAAGAAAAGCTCATTGAGCAAACAGTTAAGGAGAAAGATTGCCCGGTTATGGTCGCTAAGCTACAGCAACGTATATGTAATATGTAGTAGAACTCATTAAGTTTCGTTATTGAAAGTTCTTTCTGTTTAGTAAGAAAATTGAGTAATTTTGCAGTGAGGAAAAGCATACCAAAAGAAAACTTGAAGATGTGTCTGAAGTTATTGTATTTTGTAAATTAAGTTATATGCTGTACCAGGGATTTTTGCCTTATTGAAAGAGGCCTGAAAATGTGATTGGAGTCCTCAAGAATGCTTTATCAAGAATATTATTTTTCTAATGTAACTATTCTCCATTACAAGTTCTTTTAACATGGATTGCATATCAATTTTCATAAACATGTAAATAAGGAGGAAACCAGTGTTACTGTATTGTATTTGGTATGTAACATTCAGGTTTATGCATCAAAATAAATATTCAGTTGCATTACTGTTACAAATTTTATAGCAGATATATTAATTTTTATCAATAAATATGACTTCTACCATATTGTTTGTACAAGTTTTTCTTCTGTTGTTTTTGAAGTCTCCACGCACTTATCTTTCTCCTACCTAAACTGTTAATTGCAGATAGCTTGGTTAAATTAATTAGGAATCAAAAAAGAGCTTGCGATATTAGCTAAGATTAAAATAATTACAAATACTGGTAGAGAAAGTACCAGCATGGAGCTTTCTTTTGCTGAACAGATTTCATTCATTTTTTTCAGACAACCAGCCAGGGTGAAAATGAACACCTTCAAATTTCTCATTTTCGGTGTTGTGTTGGGTGGTCACGATGCATCCAATTTGTTACTCCTTCTAGTTCCCAGTTAATGCTTCTGGCCTTTGGCCAGGGAAGAAATGGAATAACTCACTTTTGGTGGTGTTCTGTAAGCAGGGGCATCGATGTAAATTATCATTGAGGATTTACTGTCAAACACACAGTACTCTAACACTCCTGTAAGAGCCAGCAAAAGCTGAAAAGTGTGTGTATCAATCAACCAAGCCAGGACAACATGGAAGGAATTGCTCCTCCTAGAGCTCCACTTTAGAGAACTGCATTGGTACAGCATTTAGCATGGTGTTGGATGAGACACAGCAGCCCCCTCCAAGTCACCCCTCCAGGTAGGCAGAGCAGCAGGTCACAAGAGAGGTGGCCCTATAAAGTGGAGCACCAGCAGCAGGAAATATGTCAAATTGCAACAGATGGAGGGAGTATCCAGATACAGGTCAGAGTGAGGTTTCATTCAGGGTCTTCAATAAACAGCAATTAATGCCAAATGCAATTAGTCATGAAGGAACTCTCCTACATGGCTGTTAGTGATTACTGCTTTTGGACCTATTTCTCTTCTGGAATCTACCTGGAATATAGAAATACTAAATGAAATGTTAAATGTATACAAAAGGGAAAAAGAAAGAGGCTTAGCAGGTCTATTAGGGGAGAAAATTATGCTTTCAGCCAGTACACACGAAATTTTTTTTAAAGAATATACACCTCTATTATGGTTGCTACAGAATCTGTGGTAAGGTAAGTAACTCGGGTGAAACTAGTAATTATATGCCAGTTATGTTAATGAAAATTAACTAGTTTAATCCAAATAACAACTCTTTCTTCTCTTGTGATCATACAGATTTATGAATAATTCAGGCAAAAATGTGTTAGATCTGACAGCTCTTATTTAAGTACTGTAACATAAATGTGTATGGATGGTGCTTAGGCTGGGGAAAAGAGAAGTGAGAAAACTTTCACCTTAGCTTTCTTCATGCCATACTTATTCATTTTATTCTGTCATCCCTTTTCTCTTGTGCCCTCCTTTTTTCTCCTTTAGCTCGTCTCCTTTCCCACAAAACAACTCCAGTCCCAGGTAGCCAGAAGACATCCTAAAACTGACAGGACCTTGTAACATAATCACCGTATTTGCTCTGTGTGCGTTTTCTCTTCCTTTTTCCTTCATGGGTTTTTCATGTCTGTCTAGACCATAGTGCTTTAGGAGAATGACTTTTTAGTTCTTGTGTGGTACCAGCTAAAAGGGAACCTCCTTCGTTGGCCTTTAGATACCACCATAGAAGATCTAAACTTTAAGTATCCTGTCATATTGTATCAGCTGAGACCTTGAAATTTGGGGGGATAGTCATGAGGATCAACTTTGGGTCACAGAACTGCCTTTAACATTGTGTGTTCAGTGGCTTTGGGGGAAAGTGGATTAAAATGTTCATCACTTAGCTGCTGAAATGTCCTTATGGTGACCCATGGGGGATCCATCTGGAGATCGAGAAGTCACCTTTGAAAGACATCTAGACTGGGTGTTAGGAAGCATTTCTTTACTGAAGGGTGGTCAAACATTGGAACAGGCTTCCTAGAGAGGTGGTTGATGCCCCAAGCCTGGCAGTGTTTAAGAGGCATTTGGATAATGCCCTTAATAACATGCTTTAACTTGGTCAGCCCTGAATTGGTCAGGCAGTTGGATTAGATAAGCATTGTAGGTCTCTTCCAACTGAAATTTTTTGAGCAGCCTGGTCTAGTGGGAGGTGTCCCTGCCCATGGCAGGGGGTTTGGAACTAGATGATCTTTAAGGCCCCCTCCAACATACACCATTCTATGATTCTGTGAAATAGTCTATTCTATCTCTTGCAGGTATGTTACTGATATATGGAGAAGACAATGATGTTCTCCAAGCCAACATTAAATTCTGCCGAAGCACCCTTTGGCCAGCTTGTCTGAGCATTAGTGTCAGTCATCTGATGCTGTCATAGCCCAGAAAGATGTACTCCATATGAAGTGTGTCACTAGAGGATGGCTGTAAACCCCTGGAGCCATGGCTGTGGGTGACGGTGCTCTTAGACTGTTGGGCACTACAGCAAAGCAACTTGTGAAAATGACATGAGGTGATGCCACTTAACTAAGATAAAAGAAGAAGTCAGTATGGTGGAAAAGCAGACTAGCTTTTCTGTATGTCACTTTATCCCGATGACTGGAACAAAATCTTGGTCAACCGCAGAAAAAGGAGGATGCTGAAGTGGCCAAGTGGCATTTAGTGAAATAAGGCAGTGCAGGACCTAAAGCAAATGTCTTCAACTAAGTCAGGTTGAAGGAGGATGCATATTTGGCAAAGACTCAGTCGTTCCTGTGCAACCTGCTCTAAGGTGGCCCTGCTCTGGCAGGGGGGTTGGACTAGATGATCTCNCATTTGGCAAAGACTCAGTCATTTACAGTTAGCAGGATTCTCACAATGATAGTGGGAAAGAAAACAAGGGAAGGAAAGGAGTTATAAGGTCAGTTGACCTGAACTCCTCACAGGAGAGCCTTTTAGCTCATCCTCAGCTTTGAATTGTCTTGGAGTGGTGGCAGGGTTGACTTTCATCAGTTTAGAGGGACAGCTTCTTACGGCACTGTATTTGATTCCCACTTGAAGGCTTAAGAGATAACACTGTGGAAAACTCTTGGACAAATGTGCATTTCACCCTGCGCATTCAAGGCAGATGAGTGTAACCTCTCTGTTAAACTGCATTTTATGCCCACAGGCGATAACAATGTTTGATGAAGACTGCATTATCTCCATAACTAAAAATGGAATTTCTAATATCTCCTCACACTATTGCACATAGCGGAGTCTAATTGTTTATTGAAGTGTGCATGTTTCGGCTGAAAGTTGCACATTGAAAACTGCCAGGGCATCACGTTCACTTATGGAACAGCTATACTGAGATTTAGAGAAAATCCTGTATCAAGCTATGCTACATTTAGCTACCCATCATGTACAGTAAACTCTGTGGAGCCTAAAGCTAGAAAATTTGTTGTAAAGAGCATTCTGGGTGGTTTGTTTAAGTAAAAATTCTGGTCTTGCAAGCATTGTTTTGTTTAAAATGAGAATGGGTTTGACAGTCAGTGTTAGTATGACAAAAATATTCTGCGCTGATGTGAGTTCATTTGAGGAATGAGGCTTGGGGAGAGGAAGGGGGGAAAAAATAGGTTGGTTTGGGACATATATTCTTTTTGTACCTTTAGTACCAGTAGTAGCCAGGTCTAACACGGGACTGATGTCCACTTTGTCTACTTAACAAAGTAAAGCTCAGAGTTCAGCATTCGAAGTGTGCAGCTTTTATCATCCTTTTTCCTGTGAAAGGGTACAAGTTGTCCCTTGGCTTGTCACTCTGGTTACCCTGATGAGATTTGCAGCAATTTTACCCTAACTTTTCCCTCAAAAATAAAGTAGAAATGGCAGCAAATTCTGTCTTGTTCTGTTCCGTAGTCAGTTTCCTCTGGAAGCGACTGCTGAGATGCTCAGGAAAAAAGAAATCTTCCCACATTAGCATTAAGTGCCTGTAAAGCAGGACATGTTCTGGAGGAAGCCATCCCTTCTTCCATACTCTCTGAGAGCACAGTCAGTGTGACTGCTTGGACTGCAAAAGACGACTATTTACTTACTGGGTTAAAACTGAATATTTCAAAAACAAGTAAGTCAACTGAAAACAGCTGAATCAGGAAATCATGCTTACAAGGTCCAGATCCCCTGACTACATAAACCCACTACATTGAATACTTGGAAACCCTAATTTGTAAACAAAATCAAATGGATACACTCACGAGTACCTTTCATTAAGTGTTTTGCCTCACACTGGATAATAAACATTGTGCCTGCTCAGACTTAATGGGCTGATTCCAATGTCATACTCCCTCTCAACAGGGATATTTGGGGTGCAGCAAGAGGGGAAACAAATGTATTCCTTTAAACCTAACAGAGCGTACTCCTGCAGTCCTACCACAGCCATATTATAGCCATTTGCTCAGACTTCTGGCTGGTAACTACTTCTTGCCAATTTATGTGCTTTTATATACATAACACTGAAACTTAAGAAAAAAAATAAAATAATCGTCCACTTGGACTGCTCATATCTTAGCCATGTCACAGTTAATTCTGTAGCGATCCCAATCGCATATGGTGGATTAAAATACATTTCCCATAAAAGCGTCCAGCCGTAATCAAAGTTATCAAGTGATGAAAAAGATATTTTTTTGCTTGATAGTGTGTTAGAAGAGATTATCATTGTCAAAATTGTGTCTTTTACTTCCTAACTTGATTTTTTCTGGCTGCTCCTAGCCAGTTTTGCTTTTCTCTGCAAGACTAAATAATCCTTTAGTACTGCATATTTTCTCCCCGTGAAGATATTTATATATTGTAGTCTATTTACTTCTCAGTATTCTTTCCCATAAACTAAACAGATTGAGCTTTTAAGTGTTTTGCTATAAAGCATTTCTCTTCTCTTCCTCAAATCATCGCATCCTTTTTTTTAATATCCTTTCCAATTTTTCAACATCTGCTTTAAAAAGTGCCGAGAAAAGCTGTTACGTGAATTAGTCTGATCAACGCTGTACACAGACATGAAGCCACATCTCTGCTCCCATTCATCTCCTTGCCTCCTATTCTTATCGGACTATAAGCTAATCACAAATGTCAAAGCAGTAGTCCAAGTAAATTGCTGTTAGGTGGTTTTCTTCATCCTTTTGGTGTAACAGATTTCTCTGCATAGATGCGTTTCGGTATGCTAAGCCTTGCTTTTCCATCCTCATTGACAGCCTTGTTTGTGCAAGGGCAAAGGTCTCACCCCATGGGGGGTATTTTGGGGCTTAGATCCCATGCGCGGCCTTCAGGGTTTGTTCTTGGCTACGAGGAAAGACTGGATAAATTCTATGACGTTTATAGCCTTGCGTGATTAAAATGGGGTAATCAGATCCGCTGTCAGGATGTTAGCTGATCGCATCAAGCATTCAGAGGGCAATCGCACAGGCTTTGTCTAGACTAGGGTTTAAATGCGTGTCATTAGCACATATTAGCTGATACATTTTAAAAGTCTGATGCAGACAAGGCATAATGCCTTTAATGTGAAAAGCTGGCTGAGTTAGGCCCTTGGGCATTGGCGTCGACACTGGTTTGTCTATTTTAGAGTTTTAGAATAAGTTAGCCGAGGGCTTGTCTGCAAAGACCAGTTAATTTGGAAAAAGATAGGCTATGAATTTAAAGGGCTACTCCAGGACTCTTAAGACTGGGAAGAGATTCATTTTAAGTAGTTGCTCTGAAATAGCTCTGTGTAAGAGCAGTATACACTTAAACAGGTAAGTTTTCTCTTTTCTTTGTAACCTTCCCCAAAAAACAGTTCTCGTATGAGAGGTGGTATATTTAAAAATTAACCCTCTGCTGCATTTCTGTTTTCACCATGGCTCCTTACTGAATACAGCTGATTAGGCTGTTCATGGCTGGGGAGGAGGTTGGCAAACTTGTACACTCTGCAGCTCTGGTTGCTGACGTTAAAAGCTGACTTGCATTTCACAGGGGAGAGACACGGTACGCTTCTGAGAGGAACAGGAGTGGAGCAACAGAAGACCATAAAACAGGATTAAAAATAGAGACTGAAGGGATTTTGTTAGAACCTGGCATTCCATCAAAAAAACCACACAAATTCCAGGACATCCCAGAAGCCTGTTATAACTAAGATGAGGAACAGGGACGAAAAAGAGATAAGATTTCACAGTAAAAATCATTGTAAAGTATGATAGTATTGAATGCATGAGGGTTTCTGAATTTCTTCAGCTGGCTCTGCCCACGGAGTCAGCTCATGCAGATGTTGTGACTGAGACTTTCTAAAGAGGAACCTTCCAAAATCTCTCTGCAGTTGGCCCTATCCCAGAAATAAGCTCCCCAAATAATGCTAACATTCAATGGCAGAAGAGCCTGCCTGCAAGAAAAACCTGCAGCTCTAGCTCTACGGTTCACTGGTTGATAAAGCATGGCAATGTTTGCAAAAAAACCTTTTCTTGTCCTTGAAGCCTAAGGAGGACATATTTTATGGAAAGAAAATATTTGCCAGGCAGTCGAATCTCATTTCAGGCTGTCATTTCTAGCCCTCACTCTGAGTGGCTGTCACCTTGGTGGAACTTGTCACTTGGTTAGATGGAGACAAAACAGCCAAAGTCTCATCAGGCCGGAATCTGCACTTTTGTCTTCAGAAGATGAACAGCCATGGATAAACATCATGCCACCAGTCCAAGGCTGATTTGTTTAACAAAGAATTGCAAGGCAGGAACCGCTTTGCAGGATGATATTCGAAACACGTTCTGCACAATAACACATATCAACAGAGAAGGAAGCCAGATGGTGGCTCAACAGAAGTTTTCTAAAACACATTTCCTACCCTGAGAGGTTCTTGATTGACAGCTCTGGAAACAGGCGGTTTATTTGTCCACAGGGCAGGACAGGGAAGACATCTAATATTGTCCCAGCAGAGGTGTACAGAAATTACCTGCCATTTCATTTCCATCCTTATGGAGTCCTTGCCTCATCTCTGCAAACTGCAAAGGAAGGAGACATCTGTAGAATGCACATTTGACCCTGATTTGAGGCCACGGAAGTTCTGCTAGTTAAAAGTTTAGTTTCAGAGATGGATTTCAATATCTGATGTATAAAATGGATATCTTTCCATCCAAGTAGGAAGTTATCCACTGGCTAAGGAGGGGAAGGCAGCCTTTCTTGTAGTACAAATGAAGAAGAATGCCCTGGTGACCCTATTCTTCCTCCTCAACCTTAGAATCATAGAATTGTAGAACAGTTTGAGTGGGAAGAGATNCAGGAAGGCTGCTATAAGGTCTCCTTGGAGCCGTCTCTTCTCCAGGCTGAACAACTCCAACTCTCTCAGCCTTTCCTCATAGGAGAAGTTCTCCAGCTCTCTGATCATCCTGGTGGCCCTCCACTGGACCCATGCCAACAGGTCCATGTACTTCTTATGTTGGAGGCCCCAGAGCTGGACACAGTACTAGAGGTGGGGTCTCATGAGAGCAGAGTAGAGAGGAAGAATCACCTCCGTCGACCTGCTGCCTACACTTCTTTTGATGCAGGCCAGGATGCGATTGGCTTTCTGGTCTGCGAGTGCACGTTGATGGCTCATGTTTAACTTCTTATCAACCGACACCCCCAAGTTCTTCTCCCCAGGGCTGCTCTCAGTCCGTTCGCTGCCCAGTCTGTATTTATGCTTGGGATTACTCTGACCCATGCGCAGAACCTTGCACTTGGCCTTGTTGAACTTCAGGAGTCAACCTTCACAATGAGCAAGAAGATTTGGAAGTATGTATCTGGTAAAAAGTTTCATCCCATTAGAAAGACAAAAAAAGACCTCATGTTATGTTCACACAGAATGTGTTAAGGTGATTTTCAAGTCTAAATAAAATCTCTGCAGTTTATAGCCATGAGATCTCTTAAAAGAAAGGTTAGTAAGGGGAAATGAAGCAGCAATGAAAAAAAAGTATTATCTTTAAAGAACACTTCACTGCTCTTCCTCTTTGAAGAGATTTCAATGTGGAGGCTGAAATCCCTATTGTTTCAAAGGTTTACAGTCAAAAGCAGGAATAACATGGGATTTACAGCCTGCCTTTGGATTTTTGTGGTCCATGCAGTTCAAACATCCAAAGAAAAACATGGAGGTGTGTGCCCAGATGGAATAGAACTGGGCAGTCATTTATGCAACACAGAACTGTTGCTTTTCTGCAGTGTGGAGCTTTTTATTTACAGCAATAAAACACAGGCAGATGGTCAGAAGTTCAATGATGTATATTGGTCATGCAATCAGCAAGACATCTGCACGCGTCTAAGACTTAGACTTCAAATTTTTGTTTACCTTTCAAGAATGATGAGATTTCTGTCATAGACAGCCTTGAGAAAGATAATGGAGGCTAAGCTGGCTGTATCTGGGCAAAGACCCCTAATCAAAGGCTAACTAGTGACATGACTGTCACACAGTACTGTGCAGAGATATTCCGCACGAGCAATGACCAGGTTAGTTTGGCCACAGGAGACATCATAGCTGCGTTTGTACAGCCTCTGTCCTACTCATTATACTCTACTTACTGCTCCTAGGTAAAGTGATATAGTACCATCTGGGCTGTCTTCTTCTGAACTTCTTCCTACTTGGTTTCTTCTTCTGAAAAGTTTATTTTGAAGTAGCCAAGTCTTCTTTCAGGCAGTTAACAAACTGTACTGTCAACAGAAATCTATGAATTATCTGCAGCAAGAGTGAGTGGATCCTAATTGAAAAAAGAGCCTTGACACTTTCTTCCTAAATTTGCTAAAAGCCTTGAAATGACTTTATTTTCCAATTTCCAAAGGAGATGGAGCAGAAAAATGGTTTCCAGAAATAACCAAACTAAGCTTTCAGCTCCCAGACTTACTTGGCTCGTACCTGTACCAAGTTCCCCAATCCAGGCATACAACAACGACCAGAGAAAAGTAAAAGCTGTTCCACAGTTTAAGTCACATGTGTAATTCAAAGCTTTGGGAAGGTTACAAAAAGGTCCCTTGCGGGCAATCCCAAGATCAATGCTACTGTTCTTCTGTGTAACTAATCTAAAGTAAGGTTTTCATTAACTCTCTGTATTTGATGCATTGTGAAACAAACCGAATGAGAATGTTTAGGCTTGCAAAAAAAGCGCAACACCAAATCCCACAAGAGCCCAGCTAAACAGCATACATCAAGAGCTGAGTAACAAAGAAAATAACTCTTGATACACAAAGTCTCAGTTTTGCAGCTAAGCAGGAGATGGACAAGTTTAAAGCTGTACATGAGCATCAAGGCTCTTCTCCCAGCAGAGATGTTGGGAAATTAACACTTTGTGCCATGTCATAGAAGTATAACTCACTACTATAAAGTTCATGTTAATCACAGTTGTATTACATGACGACACACAGACTTGGGCACAGCCACAGCCCCTTCGCGTTCTGACCTGCTGAGTGTCTGGGAGCTGACACCAAATACACAAGCAAGGGAATCTGTGACCAAAACCAATATTAAAGCGACTCAGCAACACTCCAAAACCCAGCCAGACAGTGCATGTTTCCTACCAGGAATTTGCTTTTAAAAGCCATCAATACCAGGATTTTCACTGGAATGTGGCCATAGAGCTAAAGATGTGAGAGACTTAAGCCACTCAACTAGCTTCACAGAATATCAGGGATCCATACTGGGACCACTGCTGTTCACCATCTTCATCAATGATTTAGACAGTGGGATCAAGTGCACCCTCAGCAAGCTTGCTGATGACACCAATCTGAGTGGTGTGGTTGACAGGGCAGAGGGACGGGATTTCATCCAGAAGGACCTGGACAAGCTAGAGAGGTGGGCCTGAGCAAACCTTATGAAGTTCAACAAGGCCAAGTGCAAGGTCCTAC
>VXBO01013625.1:827-3327 GCA_013400135.1 Rhinoptilus africanus
CCCCCCCTTTTTTTTTTGTTTCTTTTAAAGGACATCGGGATACACGTGGAGGTGAAGCCGAATCGGGCAAACGCTAGTAAATAAATAAATAGCTGCCTCTGACACTGAGCTTGTTACTACCGGGGCTCAACTTCACTTCAACCACTGTCGATTTACCCAAAAGAGAAACTGAGGCACCGGGAGCGAAGCGATGTCCCCAAGGTCACTCGGCAGAGCAGTGGCAGCCAGCCTGGCCCCAGCCCTGGGGACCATGTGCGCCGGCTTCCACCTACCATCCCGCCCCGCTGTAGCTGCTCGCAGGTTACCTTCCTCCAGCCCTGTGTCTTCCAGCTTTTTCAAGTCTAAACACCCCTACCCTGTGACCTGCCACACCAGTAAGCCCAACTGGAATGAAATGCCCATCATCTTGGGCACTGCGTGCTCCAGATCCTTTCTGTCTTCTAATCCTGGAGATAGGCAACCTCTTAAGGAATGCAAGTTGATGTTTCCAAGTTCAGCAGCAAAAGTAATCCCCCCCAACCCAAATGTTAGAGGTGGAAGAAAAACTCTTCTTCCTCCAGAATTTAATCCCCCAGAAGAGGTCCCGGGGCCCCCTGTGCCAGCAGCTCGTGTTCAGGATTTGTAGTGAGCAAGATCGTCCCTGGTGCCTTCTCCAGGGCCTGGTGGCTTGGGCAGTGGTGGGGCAGCCTCCTGCTGCTGTGGGGTGGGTGCGCGGCTGTTTCTGTCCCTCACTGCCCCCAGTCCCCTGACTGACTCTAAGTGTGGTCCCCGCTAGTGGACTGCCCTGGATTCCAGTCTCTCTTTAAACTCCGCTAGTCCCAGGTCTTTTGCCTGGCAGTTAATAGATCATAAGGAGCTCACCAGGTCCTTTCCTTGGTAATCAGTAGATCGTAAGGTAAGTCACCAGGTTCTTTTCTTGGTCATTAATAGATTATAAGGCGGTCACACCATTTATTTTCTGAGTTATGAGCGTTTTGGAGCCCAATAAAAAGTAATCTATGTTCACAAAGTTTAGATTCAAAACCTGGGTGCTCTGTGGGTTCTCTTCTCCAGCCCTTCTGTCTCTGCCCAACACTTGGTGTCTGTGACAAGCTTGAGGTCAAAATACTACAATTCCTCCAGACATGGGGGCTGTCACGTCTATGTTCAGCTGCAAGGTTTGTCCCATCAGAAATAAATCCTCCTCCAAATTGTGGTGCCTCTGAAGAGAACCGGTGTGCGGCAAGACTTCTGTGCTTGCATTTCTTTCTTTAAGGGGGGAAAAAAAACCCCCCAGATGTGAGAAACTTAGGAAAACTTTTGCAGTGTGCCCATGACCACGGGTGATTCCTCTGTCCCTTTGGAGTCAGACAACCAAATTGAAAGTGACAGGGGTATATTGTTGAAACTGCCTTTTCTTTGATCATTTTCCTTGCTGTGTCTGTTCCAACTAAATGAGAGAATGGGGCGGCGAATACATAGCAGGGTTAGGTGGTTTTTGGGGGGGTTTTTTTGGTTTTTTTTTTAGGAGTGGTGAAGGTCCAAGTACTCTCATGCACAAAAAGAACACCCCGCAACCACAAAGGCCTGATTCTGCTCTTACTTACGCTGATGTGAATTAAAAATAACTCTACTGATATCAATAAAGCATCATCAGCGTGTGCGTATGAGAAAGAGGAGAACTGGGTGCCTTATGTGTGTAATTGCTGAATTTAGAGCTTTTCCTCGCTTCCCTTTGCCCTGGCTCCTCCTTTCAAAAAGGAAACCTTTGGAAGAAAATGCCTTGAACCTGGAGAGTGAATGCAGCCTAGGTGGTTCATCAGAGTGCAATTTAATTCAAGAACCTGGCATTGCTGGAAATAGAATTGTTAAAAAATAATTAAAAAAAGAAAGAAAACAAACAACAAAAAACCTCACAGCCTCCAGAGAGGAGAAAGTGAACTAAACTAATCCTATTAAACGTGGTAGCATGTTTCTGTGCAGCTCGCTGAGAGATTAAGCACAGGAAAAGGGATAAGTGCTGCTTCAGTTTCACTAAACTAATGTGACAACTTGTCATTGGAAATCTTTACAGCTTGTTAGCAGATGACTAGCTGATTCAGATATGTTTTCTACCATTTCCTTTGTGTCTGGGGGTGGTGTTTTTTCTTTCCCCTTCCTTTCTTATTCATACTGCTTTATTTTGCTTTTTAATCCTTCATGTCTCCTTCAAGTCAAAACATTTAACTTGCTTTAATCAATATTTTGTTTTGAAGATGTCCCTTGACCTTTTGTTTGTGCAAATTAACCTTCAAGGGCACCTCATTCATTCATTAACCTCAGTGGGATGCCGTATCCCTTGTACATGGCATTTTAGGATGCATGAAACATTTATGAATGTTTAGACATATCACAGTGAATGGCTGTGATACTGCTGTGGTTACTACTACTGCTACTAATGTATTTATTTTCCTTCCATATTTCTTTCTTTCTTTCTTTCTTTCTTTCTTTCTTTCTTTCTTTCTTTCTTTCTTTCTTTCTT
>VXBO01013625.1:5827-12718 GCA_013400135.1 Rhinoptilus africanus
CTGATGATCTAGACCCGTGTTTGTGCACACTGCTGGATCGCCACTGCCAGGATGGGAATGGCCTCCGTACGTTAATTCACAGCAAACCGCAGACTCTGGAAGCCCCTGCCTTGTGATCATTTGTCACATCAGCCCTGCTGAGGAGGAATCCATCTCTGGCGAGTCAGGAAACCCCTTGCTCTCCCTTGGCATCGAATTCTCCTGCTGTCACACGCAGCTGCACCTCCAGGAGGTGTAATCGCCGAGGTGTAATCGCCGAGGCTGTTTAGAAGTCAAACGCAAACCTCTGGCAAATGTGGGTTCCGATTCACACTGTGTTACACGTAAGGCTGCAAGATGGAAGCTGATTTTAGCTTCATCTCTGTTCCCTTCTTCTGATACAGGTTTTTGCTCAGTGTGGGTTTGGTTAAATCAGTCACTGCTTACCTCGCTGAATAGTTTTCCGTCTCTTTTGACCAAAGGATGCCTTATCCGCAGCGTGTGCCAGAGCAATGCTGGACAAGAGTTTAAAAACAAAGTTTGGGAAGCTCTCCGGGTTGTTCTTTTTGGGAATGCACACTGTTGTCTTGTACAAAAACTAATCCTGATGCAGCTTTCTTTCTATTAATCATATTGGAAGAGCTGTCAGAGAGTGGCAGCTCTTAGCCAGCACCACCCTACCGTGGTTCAAAGATCCGAACTGTTTCAGCAACCTCCATGTGGAGGGGTTAAAAGCACATTCAAAAATACTTTGTGTTGCCCTGTCCTAGTACTTGCATTAAAAGTCTTAAGAAGTTTAAAATCATAAAGCAGAAGAAAGGGAAGCGCATTTGGTAGCTTAAAACTATCCTACCCTGCTGAATAATCAAAGCTGGTATTGAACAGGAAATGTAGTTTAATTTTATAGACTTTCTTTTTTTTTGTTGGTGGTGTTTTTAAGAAAGAGGAGGATATTTCTGTAGGGGGATTATAACCTGGGGAAAACAATCTTGATCTTTTTTTTTTGGTGCACTGAATTAATTTATGTTATATAGCAACAGTTTTAAGAACTCATCTTTCTAGTAAGAAGTCATTCCCATTATCTGAAGCACGTTTATTATCTGTCACCTCTGTGGACTCAGTCCTTCAAGGCACTGAGGGACAATTTTTTTCAGAGGCAGAGCAGCATCTAATAACATTTCAAAACAGTGGCAAGTGTTATACTATTAACTTTAATAGGACGTAGATGCTTAGATGTTTTGTGAGGTCCTGAATAAGCCAATGGATTTAGGAGCCTAAAGCAGAGCACAGGCTGACTTTAGGTGTCTAGGTACAGAACTGGCATGGTAGCTCACTCCAGCTCAGGAGACATCCTCCTCCCGAGGTGCTGCAGTGCTGTTCCTGTGCTCGCCAGAGCCATCCCTCAGCGAGCAGGCTCATGTGCAGGCTGTGTGGGAATCCCTTCAGGAGCCCGCACACAGGCTTTGCCCTTGCCTACAGGCTCCAGCGCGGCTTTCTTTGCGAGATGTCCTCATGGTGGTGTCAGTTCCCATCTTTCATAGATAGCCCACAAGTTAGGGTGACTCTCCTAGAGGTGGGAAATACGCATTTAATGCTTTCCTTGTCCCAAAGCCATGTGAAGTCATGGCTCTCTTCTCTCTAAAAAGTGCCCTGGTCACCAGACTGTGGGAGGGGATCGCCCTTATCCCTCCTTTGAGGGTTTTGTTCCATTGCAGAAAGGAACCAAACGATCAGAGGGTCAAAAGGAGAAGAAATGAGTGAGCTTGACTTCGTGCAAGGTGCTTAAAACAATAAACTGAGAGGGGGCAGCGCTCTGCTTCCAGAATTGCATACTTTACCTATCTGTAGTGGCTCTGCAATGCAAAATCCATCGCTGGCCCTGGGAGGAGGGCCCGGGAGTCCCTTAGCCCAGGTGATGGTGCATGACACGGGCGTGCTCTGCGCGATGACCCTCTGGCTGGCCTCGGCAATCTGCGAGCCCTTCCGTAGTGCTGCACAGCTTCACTGGGGTGGATGGAGGATGTTGCAGCAATTAACATGAAGGCACTAACGTCTCCTATGGATTTTAGCCTTGAGTAGCTGAATCATTAGGTACCTACATAATGTAAAAAAATTCTTCCCGGAGTGCCCGAAGCTCCCCCTGAAGTTACTGGGCTCACACTCAGCAGCATCAGGGCCAAAATAATGTAGGTGCTTTTTTCTGGAAAGGAAATATATCCCTGACATAAAGGTCAAATGGCATTTATAACAACATTAATAATTTCAGAGCATCGCACTATTGAATTCTAGGAATGATTAGACCTGTTTGGCAACACTGTTTAGTTGCTTTTACAACAAAAATATGCTGTTTACCTCCTGAGAGATCCATAAGGAAAAAAAACCCAATCTATATCAATGAGTAAGATATTTTCCTTACCAGAGATATTGATTTAAATATTGACTTCGCTGCTGGAGGGTTATTTCACTCCATGCTGCAGATACTCATTGTCAAGTGACATGTGTTTTATGTACTAATAAAAATATGATTTCTGGCCCAGTAATCTTGTCTAGATGATTCTGACTTTTTGCATTCGGCTTGGTCTGAAGCAGTCGTCCTTTCTAAAACTGAGTACTTATTTTCTTCCGAGTGTCAATGCACTTCGCTCCGTGTGAATTACTTGCAACCAAGATCAAAACAAACAAACGCTGAAAAACCCCCGCACACAGCCCCTTTGTCCTATTAGTTCGTTTTCCTTTCAATCTTTCAGCAATGGGTTTAGGCTCTGCAAGACAGAAGTTCTTTATTTAGCAACAGAAAAGGTGCCGCCGCAGAACCTGTTACAGCTTGTCAGAAAACCAGCCCGAGTGTGTTCTGGGACAAGGACTGTCTTTTTATTACTGGGTTATACAACAGCTCTCACGTTGGCTCGCTGACCCCGATCAGGCCTGGCGATAGTAGTAACAACAACAATAGTTGATGCCACCGAGCAGCACCCTGATGCTCCGGGGGGCTGCGACAGCTCCCATGGTGGACCAGACGTGCCAGCTCTCCCTTGTGCAAGGTATCAGCCCAGGAGGAGGGGGGGGGGGGGGGGGGAAGGAGGAAAAATCCCAACCCCCCGCAACCCCAGCTTAAAGACGTGATGATTTATTTCACTGGAGCAGTGTATCCGTGAAGCAGGGGATATTGCTCAACAGTTTCACTGATGCTGAGGTTCTTGTTACTGGTCCTCCCCGCGGAGCTGGACCCATGTATGTGTAGCTCCAAACAAAACCGCTCCAGAGGGCAGCCCTCTGTGCTGCTGCCACGGAGCTCGGTGGCACCGAGGTCCCCTGGGACTGGGAGCAGGAGGTGGCAGAGAACGACCTGAATGCTTGTGGTTCCTCCCTCTTTCTGTTACACACCATTGGGACAAGATGAAAATACGACGCAATGGTAGCACTCACACACCAGCTCTTTGGCCTCTTTGGGAACCACCTCAGTTCCCTGCGAGTGGGATAACAAGAAAATAGAGTCGATTTTAGAGGAAATTGCATGCAAAAGATTGCTACTGCTCTGAAATTCCTGAACTCAGCTGTGCCCGTAGCTTCTGGGCACTTGCACTATCCCATCTGCAGCAGAGGACCACTGGTGCCTGCATGCAGGAAGACAGGCATTGCCCTGTAAATCTTTCCCCTGGGAACGCTGGATTTCAGACCATACCTATGGATCCAAGGCCTTTGCTCAGCTCTTGACCTGTCAGGACAGAAAGGGGGGCAGAGACATGCCCTGCTGGAGGTTATCCGCAGCCAAGAAGGGGCGAAGCTGGCGGAAAGGCAACTCTCAGACCCTGTTAGTAGAGCACTTCTCAGCCTGGCCTCTGCTGACGGGGTTCTGTGGCTCTGTGACTGGAAGCTGCTTATTTTGGAAGAAACTTTGGAAGTGACTTTGGGTCACTTGCAAAGTTTTTTTCTGGAGTGAATTTACAACAAACACGAGAACTGGAACTATGGCGTAAATTCACCTTATATTTTACTAGAGGTGACTTAGTTTACTTACATCCCTTTCCATTTACTTGCACATAAGGAATTCGCGTTTTTCTTTGACCACAATGTTTTAACTGAAATTTTGGGGTAAACAAACGCGCCAAGCCTTTATTAACCCCAGCAGTGTAATTTCTCATTACAAGACTGTGATTCAGAGGAAACAGCGCTGCTAAAACAGCTACTGAGTCCCAGCAAAAATGACAGTTTTCCTCAATCAGTTCCTTTTGTGACCTTGATCTGAACCTTAATCTGTTTTAGCAAAATTCTTTTTATTAGCCATTCATACTTAATCATACTGCTAATTTTCCTGTTTTTAAACTATCAATTTAAGGCTGCTTTTTCATGTAACTAATCAAGGCTGATGTATGTTATTTTGGCTATGATTTCTAATAATTATTCTTAAGAGTTTTTTAAGTCCGCGCTTTCCATAGATAACTGTCAAAATTGTAGACAGGGGCAGAATGGCTTGTTTCTGTGATATTCCACATACAAGTCTGCTTTCTTATCTTGAGTGAAAATAACCATTACGAGCATTGGATAGGGAATCTGAGCCTCATCTTCTTTTCTTTCGTTACATCAGCAGTTGTTTTTCATTAGTATTATTATTGCAGACAAGCATCATTGGAAGGAAGAAGGATTTTCAGGATCAGGCTCCATTTGAGATATTTAGAACAAAAAAATAAACATACTTGCAGCTGTCTCACAAAGATTGTAAACTGTTGTAGCTGGTGACTGGTGATTTTTCTTTGCCTATGATATTAAAGAACAGATTGTGTTACTATACTTATCTCTACCTTTACAAACAAATACACCAGGAAAATATGTCGAGCAGAAGAAACGGCGCTTGTTATCAAATGCTCCGCTACACTGACTACAGGTTTTTGTACTTTTTGGCAAAAGCTTCCAAACATATTGTGGCTTGGTTAAGTTCCGAATTCTTGATAGCGTGAAGGGAGCCTTTTTTGTGTCCGTCGTACGCGCTCAGCTCTCCACCAAAGGCAGCAGTTCGCTGCCGGTACTTGTCATTCGCCTGGCTGCCGCACAGAGATCGCAACCCCTAGCCCGGGGCTTTATACCCACCAGAGACGCTTCTTCCCCCACTGAACTGATTACCACCACGGCAGGGCTATGATCTTAAAAGCCTGGCGCTTCTGATTAGGTTTTTTGTTGAAGTTTGCGGAGCCGAGCAAGTCGCGGGGGCTTTTGTGTGTGTGCAGCAGGGTGGTTGCAGGGGGTAGGATGCACCCCCCCCCCCTATCTTCCTTAGTTAGAGATGCCACTGGAGCAGCACTTGGGGAGAAACTTCACAAGCGCTTTTCAGCCTAAACCGCTTGCTCTGTGCTCAGTGGGGCTTTGTCAAGCGATGCGCTAACATTTCGTTAGGGAGGGAAGCAGATTTCTTAATTACAAGTGAACTAAGTCTGATAGATAGGATTTTCTACCCTGAAGAGGGAGGAAAGCCAGAAACTTGATACCTTCCTCTTGGTTTGGTGCTTGGGGTTTGTTGTTTTTCTTTTTTTTTTTGTAGGGGTTTTTTTTTTCTGGAAGATGCTCAGATGTCTTGGTAATGTGTTCCCGTGCCAGATGGAAGGCAATGGCTGGAAGAGTAGATGAACAAAGACTCTTCACAATCTTTTTCCCTAATTAAATCAATTTTTTCTGTAAAAGTGCAATGTTTTCCCCACCAGATTGAAGGGATTGCCATTTATGATTGTTTAAAAAGCTACAGGTTAATTGTGTTATATGTATCTGTAGAAAAATTAATGCTATATGCAAAAATGGATGAAATTGCTCAAATAGCCCGTTAATTAACTCAGCCCTATAGTTAGCGGGGTTGGCATTAGAGGAAAGAATAATGCCTTTTCAATCCGAAACCTTCCCTCCCTCCCCATCCATTTTATCTCTTCTTGTCACTTCCTATTAGCTGATCATGACATCTTATCTTTTTTCTGAAGGGTGGGCCAGAAGATTACTTTGGAGCTCGTGTAAGTGACACTCCAAGGATTGGCCAGCAGCGGGTTCAGCGGCCCCAGCCCCCGGAGCTGTGGGATGTCATCCCCGTGACATGCCTGGAAACCCCAGCTCATCCCTCAACTGTCCGGTTACAGCAGCGTCTCCGTCACGTTGCACTTCGAGTCTGTCACTGGCATGGGTTCACGCTCCTCACCCGGGAACCCTTCTCTGTTTTGCTGAGGACCGTATTTTTATTTTTAACGCGGAGTCCTTCACATCAATGGCAGTGAGGGTTTCTTTTGCAGGATGGGATTCTGCCACAGGAGGGGATGTCTGTGCACGAGAGCCTCCTGTACAGCGTTTGAGATGTATTTCTTTTTCAATGATTTTGAAAGGTCTTAGGCCAGTAGCTCTGGACACCAGCTCTGGTCTCTGCACTTTCTCTGTCACATCACTCTGTGGGAAGCAGTTTTTTGGGAGAGCTCTGCCTGCCTGGAGGTGCGGGACTGTCCCAACAGCGTCACCCCACGCCAGCTGCCGGGTCCCCGGAGCCCAGGATGCTGCCAGGGCGGAGGAGGGGGATGTCACAGCCAGAGCGCTCCCACCAGCTGTAGCCAGACATTATGGCTCGTGCTGGAGGGACTCGCTGCCGGCACCGTAATTGCAGGCTAGCTAGATTTTTTGCTGTGGTATTACGAATTCCCCCAGGGAAGCCCACAACTATGACCATTTACAGGGTAACATTGTCAGGCATGAGTCATTTTCTTCCCTCTCTCTCTGTGTCTCTCTGTCTCTGTTTCTCCTCTCATACACACACACTCACACGCTCACAAATGCAAGCACAAATCAACAAACTGGTAAATAAAATTTAAATGCTGCTTTAGTGCATTTTCAGCCCTCTTTTTCTGGCTGAGTGTACAGTTTGATGTACTTTTTTTTTTTTTTTTTTCTTTA